>JAVTVY010012797.1:0-51361 GCA_036873755.1 Hanleya hanleyi
GGAAGGAATCTACAATTTTACACCTCCATGCGGGCGTACCACAAGGTTCAGTTCTTGGTCCCCTTTTATTTCTCTTATTTATAAACGACTTACCTGCTAACATTGTTAACAATATACGCCTTTTCGCAGATGACACGTGTTTATATATTATTTCCGATGACTTGTATTCACAGCTTGATTCTATCAATCGGGACTTGAGAAAAATTACCGAATGGGCAAAAACATGGCTGGTGGACTTCAACTCGTCTAAAACTGTTTCACTCCTAGCATCATTGCGGCAGTTACCGTCCTCCATTGTATTATCTTTTCAAAATTCAACCCTTCTAGAATCAGCGAACCATAAGCACCTTGGTGTCATATTGAACAATAAGGCCAACTGGAATGACCATATTGAAGATCTTGTGTATAAAGCTCAGAAAAAACTGTCAATATTTAAGGGTTTAAAATATATACTGAATCGAAAATGTCTGGAAATCATGTACAACAATTTTCTAAGGCCGAGTTTGGAATATGCCGACGTCGTTTGGGACAATCTTACTCAAACATCTGCTATTAGACTTGAAAATATACAAAAAGACGCACTTCGAACTATAACCGGAATAACATGTAGTGCTAGTACCGAATCATTATATGAGGAAGCTGGATTTAAGCCTCTGTCAATGAGACGAAAGGAGTACAGACTGGAAATGTTTTATGGAGTTGTAAATGGGATGACACCAGCTTCTCTGTTCGCCCATCTTCCTGTTATGGCAAATGAACAAACCCCTATAATATTCGTAATGCAGATTTATTTACCCCATATAGGTGCCGAACTCAGTTATTTCAGAAATCCTTTTTCCCGACCACTCTTCGTGATTGGAATTTACTGCCCACCCCAATAACAAGCGATATTTAAAAGTAGATTGCAAAACATGACACGCATACCCCACCCTCCGCCTTGGTATTACGTTTGTTCTCGAAAAGAAAACATTATCTTATGTCGCCTGCGAAATGGTTGTAGCAATTTAAAAACTCACTTGTTCGATAATTTTCTGTCCAATTCCGCTTTATGCAATTGTAGAAATGCAGACGAAACCATTGAACATTTCTTTTTTCACTGTCCTTTATTCCGAGAGCAAAGAGTTTCACTTTTAAGTGACCTCGAAATTTTTTACCAGTTTTCGCGCGTGCCACCCGCTTTATTTCTGCTGCTAGGCGACCCCGAGCAAAATATCGAAACAAATACTAGTATCCTCTGTGCATTAGGAAAATTTGTTGCTTCCTCTAAACGGTTTGCCTGATTTATTTGTGCTATCATCATCACTTCAAATCCTATTTCTTTTGCGGCCAGCCAGGCTTGGTGACTTGCGCAGAGCACGCAGAAGTTTTTCTCAACCATAGTTTCTGGACATTAATTAATTTCAATCTTTTTGATAAATTTTCTATTTTGATATTCACGTTAAACGCCATTACCTTATTTATATGTAATATAATCTGCTTTATTGCAATTTTTATTTGTATGAATATACTGTGTACTGGGGAGACGTCCTGATAAGCATATGCTTATTTCGCTCCCTGTTGCCATTGAGCAAATAAAGTTACTTAAACCAAATCTGGCAAGACCAAATAAACAGCTCTTCTAAAGGAATTTTTTACTCGGCAATTAAAAGTGAATTTGGATATGAACATTATCTGAATATTTTATCCTTTAAACAAGCTAAAGTTATACTGAAATTTAGAACCAGTAATCACCATTTACCTATTGAAACCGGCCGGTGGAAGAATATCCCCAAAGAACAAAGGTTATGTACTTTATGCAAGGCGGAAGTCGGGGATGAATATCACATGATTATCAAATGCAAAGCTCTTCTGGATAAACGTAAAGAATTATTATCATCTTATTATTGTATAAGACCAAGTGTATATAAGATGGTACTTTTATTTCAGTCACATAAACCAACGGTACTAAGACGTTTAAGTAAGTTCATTGGTAGTTTAAGTAGTTAAAAGTAAATTACATCACCCGAGTATATCAACTTGTACCAGTATAGTTCTTATTGTTATTCCACCTGATCTAAATCTTCTTATTCGCCGCCATGATTTCTTAATTAACAAATCTGTTCATCATATGCCCTGTGCAGTGGCCTGATTGAATTGAATAAAATCTATCTGTCAATTAGCATCATTAACCTGATACCGCATTCACCAGGTGTTAAATTGCCGTGCCAGCTGGGAGTTAGTGACGTCATGAATGATGACCGTATCAATCCGATCATGACCCCGCTGAGTTATTTTCGGTAGACCTCGTACGTCTGACACATATTAGACATGAATCAATAGAAAGCCTACATCGATATGGCTATTAGGATCTCACGATCAACAGGTAAGACCAGCAACAAAGCGGGGCTTAATTGCTGAAGTTTTGTGTGAGTATTGTCTCGCCGTGTGGGAAGTGGCCCTTAAACTACAATTTCAAAATCAGAATATGCATGGCGAATCTTTCAAATGCCATCCATATAACGGTGTCCCAAAAAAGCATACATGTGTATGACATGTGTTTGAAAGTGTTGCTTTTTCTCGGAAATATAGCAAAAACAAAATATTACGAAAAGGCAACAAAAAGTCAAATAAACCACCAGAATATACCTTCCGATAAGCAATGAGCAGTTATTTGACTGCATACTTGCAACCGACAGTCTATTGATATTCCGTGGACGTTCACAAACAGAACTACTGTGGAACATCTTTCCCAACTAGAAAAAAAAAATGGTTATGATAATATTTGTAAGTGGGCCGAAATGCTAATAAGACCCACATTACACCAGTTATATAGGGTTATATGTCGTCATGGGCCAATTATGATTAACATAGGTAGCAGGTTCTACAGCTTTTATTACTATTTCTGGGCCTTTCAGATCACCCATCAAATTATACCCGAATAAGTGAACATTTCACGAAAGAAAGTGAGAATAACGGGTTGGATGTCACAAAAGCATATGGTGCATTCGAAGAAATGCGTCAGTTACCGGCGTGACGAATTCGTTGTGGAAAGTTATACAGAGGCCAGTCAAAGAGTTGATGCCAAATTCAGGCAATTAAATAAGAACAGAACAGCAGCTAGTCCTGAATTTGTGAAGAAAACTTTCGAATAAGGAATATCTTAACTATTAGAGTAGACAAAAGGTTGTACAATCCTTATGCTGTTCAAATACAGGGAGAAAGTGTTTTATTTACATTGTTTAGTATTATGTCAATGTATCTACTGCTTTCACCTTAGACCAATTATAACGAGTCACAGGTTTCATGAACATGCTCTTGGATTGGCCAGTTTTCAGACACAAGGTTTTTTTTTAACATCATTACGACATAATGTACACAACATGTGTCGACCTGCTGTTTATAGCGCACAGTAATTTATTCCATTTAGTGATTTATCCTCTAATCTACCAATAAGTTGAGCTTAAAGAATTTATTCAATACTACAGATGGAATTATGTCTATTCTTGTAACTGGATAAGGCATGCATTTCTTAAAAGTGATCCCAATATGCATAATCAACATGTTAAGTTCTCTAAAACAGTTGCATATGATCGAAGATGTCATTCCCTCCCCCCAAACGCTAACAGGATAAATACGTATCCATTCATATTTGTAAAGCAATTTGTTCACCCCGAAAACCTCGAGACCCAGTTGTGGTCAACCGGCCATCGAATTTGGAGACTGTATGCGCCTTCCTGTGTGGAGTCATTCAACGAGGACAGTATACGGTATTGTAATAGATCATAGCTCATTGCGCCCACACTTGAAATCAATTAGCACCAAAATCTTTAATTCTTTCTTCAACAGGTGATAATTTGCCCCACAGCAGATGGGAGTTATTGACGTCATCGAGGAGAAGGAGTCAACAGACGTGTCAGATAATGTGCATGTTATGTCGTTTTTATGTCGGTTTTCTTTGCGCGGATATCTATAAACGTCGAGCAAACCCGGAAGAAAGCCTTCAGATCTCACACGTACAGGCGCCAGCTAACTGTGGCTTAATTAATGAAAATGATTTTCAGCAAAGGCGGCAGATAGGCATAAGTCGTTGATCTGGAACCGTGAATGGTGCCCGGCAAATACAGCTTAACTCTCTTTGCCGAATTGAGAACAACGAAATGAGAATATATATCACTTAAGGGTCATTTTAGCCTAGTTGCATTATCACAAATGTCAAAACATCAGGACACTTTTGTGCTCACTGCGGGTAACCGAATCTTACAAAGCTCAAAAATGACATCTGACGCACAGGATATGCAGTTGGGCAAAGTGACTTTAAATAAATAAAATAAAAAGCTGGAACATTAAATGTTCACACTGTAAAATGTGAGGCTCTATCTGTCATCATAATCTATCTCAGAAGATCATTCTCCCATTGTCAGAGTTTGTGACCTTAGTGATCTGACAGTCGGAGATATACGATCTGATGTCATGAAAATGCAAAGGACGGGAATACGGAGCGTAAAAATGGCATTGAACGCCCACTGGGGGCCGAGAATACGAATTTTTCCCACCGGTATTACGCGGCCGTATTACGGTTGTTATTTATTTTAAAACATATATAGTGGTTATAACTATGTATACTGAACAACGAAATGTGTAATGGAATCTAAATAATGCATTATGTTGGTGGGCTACTAAATCCGCATGAGAAGCGTCTCTTAAAATACAATTTCAATCAATCAATTACGCCACATCTTTGGTTGAAATATCGTGACGCATTCACGGTCAGGATAGTTGTTAGAGAACTGCGGATGAAAAAAATGGAATAAATTCAAATAGGACATCAAACAACCATTATGGGCCAGTAACTGTTTTAGTTGGAATGTAAAATATAAAAAGTTACTATAGAACTGTAAAAAAGGGCCAGAAAGATAAGTATTTAACACTCACCATAGACAGGAATATAAAATGCACATTGACGTGCTGTAAAATGTGCAGCAGTATCTGCCGACAGTGATAGATGTCCAGAATGGCTTAGCCTATAAGCAGATTCAAGTGGATGAGCAGGCTCAAAATGGGGGTAGTTCCCGGTCGAAGGAAGTATTTTTCGCTAGTTGTTAACACATGGATCTATTTGGCAGACGAATGCATATATTGTTATATACTGTCTATGACCTATATATAAACATATAACCAAAGGGCATCATATTCAACAAAAACATATTTATTATACCGAATATTAGATTTATCAGTCAAACACAAATATTTAACATTATGCGAATCTTTTTAGCACCATATATGCAAACAAAAAAATAGATAAGCACGGTAAGCAAATTATCTTCTACAATTTGTCTGAGACACCATCACATCTCGGTATGTCCTCATAAAATATCCTAACACATTACCATTGCCGGATGGATGGAGTAGTATATGGACTATATGTTACTCCGAAGGTCTTTTTGTGATATTTCGTAGAACGTTGTAAAGTCGCAAATGTTTTCTTTGAGTCACAATGTAAATATTCACTATGGTTACTAGTACACTGAATTTGCGAACAATATCTGTTTTTCGATTCACATTTTCCCACTTTCCAACATATCGCAGGTTCAACAGTCCTTTTCCGACTGCATCTTTCCGTACTTCCATACTTCTGGGAACACAGACTGTGCCAACGACACCTGTTCGGTAAAATATCATTTACAGACGGTAAATTAATGTCACCATCCATGTCACTGAATCTGCTGGGAAACAGGGAAAACGCACTGGACTCAATCTTGCCCATTTTCCAACATATCGCAAGTTCAGTTTCTGATTCTGGTAACAAAGCCCTTTTGCGACAGCAGGTTTCCGTACTTCCATACTTTTGGGAACGCATACAGTTCCACATACACCTGTCACGCACAGACGATAAATTAATGTCACCATCCATGTCACCGAATCTGCTGGGAAACAGGGAAAACGCACTGGACTCAATGCAGTAATTGTTGTCTTTGGAAAATGACGCGTCATTAGACAGACAACTCGTGTCCATGTATTCCACATGGTACTTGTACCCCATTCCCACGGCACTTTTCGACAAATCTGGTGTGGTATGTCCAACTTCAGAAGCACTATGTGATATCTCCGGTATCATTTCCGGTCCGCGGCGTGATATTTCTGATCTATTGTATACCATTTCGTAGATAGTATGTGATACCTCTCGTGCATCTCCCATTTCCAGATGACTTTCCGATAACACTGGTATGTTATCTCTCAGAGCTGAAACACGTGATACTGGAAGACCATTTCCCATTTCAGATGCACTCTGTGCTGACTCTATTGCGATATCTCCCAGAGCTTCAACATGTGATAAATCTGGTAGACCATTCTCAATTTCCGAGGCATTTTCCGATAACGCTGGTAATATATCCAGTAGATTCTCTGACTGGCAAGGATAGTCTTCATTGAGGTCAACTATTTCTGAAATAAACAATGGGAAATAAAGGTATAGATACTGTCCCCGAACGGGGCAGGCTTCACTAATTTTCACAAAGTAAATCTTGCAGGCTGGTGCATAAAGCCCCTTGACTATATTCATCAGATTTGATCTTGACTTCAGTGTTTTACCACTGGTCTGAATTATGTGATATGCACCAAATTACAAATTTTAACAGAATAAAATATGCAACATATTAGTAATATGTATACCTAAGAGATCAAACAATTCCATCTGAGCTTCAGCAGATTCCTCCCAGAGAGCATCAACACGTTTGCGTTCGCTCAAAAAATTGTGTCCGTATCCTGGAGCTACCATCAAAGCCGGCTCGGCACGATGCTGACTTTCGTTCAATCCTGGAAATTTCTCATCGCCCAAAGTGTACTCCACACTAGTATCCACGTGTAATGGCTGGAAATAACCTGATGGCGTCGAGCATAGATTGATGTCCATTGTTCGCGCACCTAAATTCTACAGTATGTATATTCTTTGCTTTCTTCATTCGATAACTGAAATGAATAATATGCCTTTGTCGATCCTATTTATTTCTTCGAGCCAGGAGATTACGGCAGTGATTAGATCACGTGGGACACATAGCCACGCTAATCAGCAAAATACACAAGTCACGGCTGGTTGTTGTTTCGCTGTATGTTTATCGGTGTTAATGACTAAGGCATACATCAAACCGAAATCCTATCTGGAAGCTTCCATAAGCCGTTTTGGTATTTATTCATTTATTTTTGATATCAAAAAAAGAATTGTTGATATCAAAAAAAGAATTTTTGATATCCAAAATAGCATTTTTGATATCAAAAATAAACTTTTATTTTGATATCAAAAAAAGAATTTTTCTATTTTTGATATCAAAATTATTTTGATATCAACAATTCTATTTTTGATATCAAAAATAGAATTGTTGATATCAAAAATAGTATTTTTGATATCAACAATTATCCGATTAAATACCAAAACGGCGCACATTTATTTTTGATATCAAAAATAAAGGAATAAATACCAAAACGGCTTGCCATATAGATATGCCGCGTTAAGTCTGGGATATAGTATTAGGTATTCCATGCAGCTTAAATGCCTAATTTTTATCTTAAATGCTGAGTCCACCATTGAACACTGATTATATATTAACATATGAAAGGTTAACTTAAAGATTTTTCTCCGTAGGGTAAAAATATTAGTGGATTGTTATAATCCATCAAGGTAATTCGTGTCTGCATTTCTCCAAAGTATTATAAATCCCAGCATGGAATAATCGAGATGGCTAGTTCTTCAAATCAACTTACATGTATCTAAATATCTGTATTTTACTCCATAAAGAATACTGATACTTCTCCACGAGACTAATAGGTTCTCACACTCGTTCATTTCTAGACGACTTTTCCCACGCGAGTTTGAGAAAAATGTGCCCTGCACGAGCTTTAGCGAGTGCAGGGCACATTTTTCTCAAACTCGCGTGGGAAAAGTCGTCTAGAAATGAACGAGTGTGAGAGCTTTTTTCTCATATAACATATCAGAGAAGCTAAAATAAAGGCTGACGTCCCATTTTCGACCGACGAAAGCGAAAAACCAGGTCAAGCGCGCAATACTACTATTGGGCACTTTGGTCCATAAATGGGCCGAATCACACCCAGGCTACAAGCGCTGAATAAAAGAGAACAGGATTTTTTTAAGTAATACACTACTTTAATGACACCGAAATTGTTGAAACACATGTTTACATTCGGCATATACTGTAGCGTAAAAGTTCACTCAGTGCTAGTCGACTGACACTAAACAGTAACATTCTAACAAGCAGACGATGAAAATAGTGCGTGACGTAACGGCATGACATCAGCTCATGGTAGACGATTTTTCTACAATGGCTTTCTCCCATAGGAAACGGTCATGTTATATGAGAAATGAATGGAAAGTTATTATATTCACCAGACGATTTTTTCTCTGTTTTTAAATGACCTCGAAGATTTCCTACTGCAGTACAGGTGTTCTGGTGTTAATATTAATGAACTTAGTAACGATCTATTCCAGTGTGTGCAAATTTTAGTCTTACTGTATGCAGACGATACCGTTATCTTAGTCAAGAATGAGAAAGAACTCCAACATAATTTAAATATTTTTAAAATGTACTGTGATAAATGGAAACTGAGAATCAATACCGCCAAAACAAAAGTAGTTATATTTGGGGCTCGATTACTTGGAAAGTTCAGTTTCTTCATATATAGGCAATGACAATGTAGAGATAGTTGATCAATGCAAATACCTTGGGTTCGTTTTTTCAAACACCAGAAGCCCCGTACGTGCAATGAAATCCGTTATTGACAGTGCCGGGCGAGCTTTATATCTGCTCTTTGTAAAATATAACCTATCTATAGATCTGCAGCTTATTTTATTTGACAAAATGATTATCTCAATCGTATTATGTGGATGCGAGATTTGGGGAGTAGCAAACACGAATCTAATCGAGAAATTTCATTTGAAGTTCTTAAGAAAAAATTTGTCTGTTAGAAACAGTACGCCGTTGTATATGGTCTATGGTGAACTTGGGAGATACCCCTTAAATATTCTGATTAAGAAAAGAATGGTGGGATTATTGCAGGCGGCGATAAGCCGAAGCTGTCTTACATCTTATATACACTTCTGTTGTCCGATGTAGATAATAATATATACCAGCATAAGTGGATAACCTCAATCAGATCTATATTCGAAGAAACTGGCATGAATGATATTTGGATGTCACAGAACTCACATAGTCTGAACTTCACCAAAACTAAATTAGAACAAATATTACAGGATCAATATTACCAATTTTGGCTCCAAAGTTCTTCCAGTTCGACGAAAGGCCTCTTATACTCAAAACTTAAAGAACAAATCTGTTCAGAGAATTATCTTATTCATTTGGACCCCAAACTAAGAATCGCTTTTACTAAATTTAGAACGGCTAACCACAAGTTTCCAATTGAGACTGGTCGCTGGGAAAATAAACCACGAGAAGAAAGACTATGTGAATTATGTGACAATAAATCTATTGGTGATGAATACCATTATCTGCTTATATGCCCTTACTTCAATAATTTACGATAAAAATATCTAAATAAGTATTTTGTTACATACCCATCCTTGTTTAAGATGATTGACCTCTGCAGGACAAAGCATGTACCCAAGATGATCAAAATATCGAAGTTTATGTGCTATATTATAGACCATTTTGCCAGAAACCGAAACTGAATTATACCGCACATGTTTTATAAAAAAAATCAACTCAGCATGATCAAATACGCAGTTAATACTGTAACTATATAGCTTACTGTTTCGTGAATGCATGTGATAGACAAGGGAAGATAATATCCATTTATACTCATAATACCCTAATTAACTCCCTTGGTCTAGTACCTATCCAGAAATACTAGCACCCCCTATATAAAGTATTTTGATTACGGACCGAAAAATTGTACAATTCATATATATGTATATATGTCATCCCTGTAAAATACTCCCGTGTAAAAATTAGTGCTTGACTGTTCACCTTATTAATTTGATAAGCACTCTTCTTTTTTTTCTTCTTTTTCTTGCTTTTTTGCTGTTTCTGTCATTATGTATTATGAATGATGTATTTTTTCCCCCCATATACCACCGAGAGTGGTCTGGGCGTGATAAAATAATCTAAATCTAATCTACGATCGAGTATTGACAGGGTCGTCGACCATTTTGCCAGGTCTCTCAACAGACTATATTACAGTTAGTTAATCCAAGCTGATAGTACCGACACTGAGATCAATTAGCATCATTAGCCTGATATCGCATTCTCCAGGTGTTAAATTGCCGTGCCAGCTGGGAGTTAGTGACGTCATGAATGATGACCGTATCAATCCGATCATGACCCGCTGAGGTTTTTTCCGTAGACCGTGTATGTCCGACACATATCAGACATGAATCAATAGAAAGCCTACATCGAGATGGCTATTAGGATCTCACGATCAGCATGGAAACACCAGGAACACACCGTGGCTTAATTGCTGACGTTTTGTGTGAGTGTTGTCTCACCGTGTGAAAAGTGGCCCTTAAACTACAATTTCGATCGAAATCAGAATATGCATGGCGAATCTTACAAATGCCATCCATAGACCGGTATCCCAAAAGAGCATACACGTGTATGACAACATGTGTTTGAAAGTGTTGCTGTTTCTCAACTTACAACTGTACTTGCATCCCTATATTTGGCAATATAGCCAAAACAAAATATCAGTGTATGGCGAAGGAAAACAAAATATTACAAATTATCATTGGGAACGGCAAAAAAAGTCAAATACACCACCAGAATATACATTCCGATAAGCAATGAACAGTTATTTGACTGAACACTTTCAGCCGGCAGTCTATTGATATTCTGCGGACGTTCACAAACATATCTACTGTGGAAGATCTTCCCCAACTAGAAAAAAATGGTTATGATAAAATTTCTAAGGGGGCAGAAATGCAAACGATTAGATGCAAACCAGTTAGATAGGGTTATCGGTACATGTCGTCATGAGTCAATCATGATTAACATAGGTAGCAGATTTTGCAGTTTGCATTACTATTTCTGTGCCTTTCAGATCACCCATCAAATTTTACCCGAATAAGCGAACATTTCACGAAATAAAGCAAATGGAGAATAACGGGTTGGATGTCACAAAAGCATATGATGCATTCGCAGAAATGCGTCAGTTACCTGCGTGACGAATTCGTTGTGAAAAGATATAGAAAGACCTATCAAAGGGTTGACGCCAATTCAGGCCATTCCATAAGAACAGAACACTAGCTAGTCCTTACGCTGATAAACAGCTTGTGTCACTGATGTCCCTATACTCTCCTGGGAACGAGGAGAGTATAGGGACGTCAGTGATACAAGCTGAATAGTATGAGCGTAGCTAGTCCTCAGTTTGGGACAAAAACTTTCAAACAAGGAATATCTGACAAAAGGTTGTACAATCATGTTGTTCAAATACAAGAGGGAAGAGTTTTATTTACATTGTTTACTATTATGTTAATGTAGCTACTGCTTTCACCTTAGACCAATTACGAGTCACAGGTTTTATGAACATGCTCTGTATTGACCAGTCTTCAAACACACAAGGGTTTTTTAACATCATTATGTTGTTTATACCGCGGAGTAATTTATTCCAAATAGGGTTTTATCCGCTAGTTAAGCAAGTTGAGCTTAAGGAATTTATTCAAATACTACAAATGGAATTATGTCTATTCTTGTAACTGGATATGGTATGCATTTCTTGAAAGTGATCCCACTATGCATAATCAATATATTAAGTTCTCCAAAACAGTTGCATAGGATCGAAGGTATCATCTTTCCCCAAACGTTAACAGGATAAATACGTATCCATTCATAAAGTTTATTTGTAAAGCAATTTGTTCACCACGGAAACCTCGAGGCCCAGTTGTGGTCAACGGACTATCGAATTTGGAGAATATATACGCCTTTCTGTGTCGAGTCATTCATTAGAGGACAGTATATGGTGTGAAGTTGTGGGAAGTTGATGCTGGGTCGACATCGGACCTTACAGACTAGTCTTTTGTGTTAAATGCCGTCATTTTCATCTGTCGATGATACAGCTCACCATTTCCCAGTGTACGAGTTGTCACAGCGAAACAACTCACCAATTACCAATATACGAGTTGTCAGAGCATTTCCATCATAGCTCTCTAGATTTGTATCTAATACCGCTTATGCCGGTGCTAGGGGCCGTGTGGTCATATCATACAAGTTGACACATGAACAGGTACAATAAAAGCGTACCTGAGATACAAAACATATCACGAATCGTTAGATTCTTGGTATGTGCTTTAGAATAGGTTAACCGGAAGACTATACTGTGAAGTCATGTGGCTATGCCAGTATGTCGGCACCTCTTCCTACAGCTGAAGTCAATTAGCACCAAAATCTTTAATTCCTTCTTAACATAATTTGCCCCACAGTAGCTGGGAGATATTGACGTCATCAAGAAGAAGGGGTCACATGTCAGACAAAGGTGGCTGCATGTCGTTTTCCTTTGCTCGGATATCGATAAACGTCATGCAAACGCCTTAAGATCTGACACGTACAGACGACAACCAACTGTGGCTATTATGAATGACACTGATCATGATTTTCAGGAAAGGCTGCAGATAGTTATAAATCGTTGATCTGGAACCGTGAATGGTGCTCGACAAATACCCCTTAACTCCTTTTGCCGAAATGAGAACAATACATGTTTTTTATATCCTGGAACATTGGGGCTAGGTTCATGCTATGCTTTTTGGCAAATCTATATTGGCAAATCTATATTAGTGGTTCAAGGGATAATGGTTTAATTTATAATAGTGAGAATGTGTGAGCATTATTCCCTTTCACTGTACCGGACCGAAACGAAATGAGAATATATATCATATTAAGGTCCTATTAGCCTAGTTGCATAATCCGGGCTGCAAATTGTCAAAACACCAGGACGCTATTGTGCTCACTGTGGGTAACCGTATCTACAAAGCTAAATCAAAGTACTTAAAGTACTGATGTCGGGTTTACTTGAATTGTATTCACTGTGGCGTTTAAGATATAGTAATGTAGAAATGCATAGATAATTGGAAGCATAAGCTGTGATAACTTACTTTGTATAGAGTGGCAAATAATATTATGTTTGCCGATGCAAAGTCTATACTGTTCCAAAGAAACTCCCATTTTGTTATATGCAGTAGTTTACTGTGTATGGTTCAAATTTTTCTTTCAGTTCAATACCTGTTTCAACACCTGTTTCAAACTCCTGTTTTCAATACCTGTTTCAACTCCCGTTTTCAGCAAAATAGATCAACTCAAGATTGCTTCAGCTCCAAGACTGTTTCGCTTTTAACAACCGTCCACTGTCGCCTGTCGGTGTGCTATCACTCCAATTTTAAAAGAAATTGGAAAGATCAACTTTACTGCGATAATGTTCACATTATCAAGTTAAATGCACAAGCTACCGTGCATTGTAAATATGTTTATGACTGTCAGACAGAAGAACGATACTTTTTATGAATGTTGTAAGGGGCATCAAATGAGAACAGTCTCCGGGCAGGAGATAAAAACTACACATGTGCAGAAGAAAAAAGAAAAACTGAAGAGTGATACAAATGTAGGGTTTACCCTTGGTAAACCCGACAAAAATTACATCTGTTTTGATGAAAGGCCAAATTGTCAGGATAGATGTGCAGTTGAGCAAAGTGACTTTAAAATAAATAAATAAAATGCTGGGAATATTAAATGTTCACACTGTAAAATGTGAGGCTCTATCTGCCCTCATTATAATCTATCTCAGAAGATCATTCTCCCATTGTCAGAGTCTGTAACCTCCTACAAGTGATCTGACAGTCGGAGGTATACGATCTGATGCCATGAGATTGCGAAGGACGGGAATACGGAGAGTCAAAAATGGCATTGAACGCCCACTGAGGGCCGAGAATATGAATTTCTCCTACCGGTATTACGACCGTTATTTATTTTAAAGCTTGTGAATATATATACTGAACAAAAAATTTGTAAAATAAATCAAATAAAGCACTGTGTTGATGGGCCGCGAAATGCGTATGGGACTGAGGATGAAATAAATTCAAATGGAAAAAACCTTAGCAGGCAGTAACTGTTTTACTCGGAATGTAAAACAAACTATAAAAAAGTTGCTATAAAACTTTAAAAAAAAAGGGGGGGGGGCGGAAAGATAAACATTTAAATCTCACTATAGACAGGAATATAAAATGTACATTCACGAGCTGTAAAATGCGCAAGATAATCTGTCGACATTGAACGATTTCCAGGATGGTTCAACGTAAAAGCAGATTTAAGCGGATGAGCAGGCTCAAAATTGGGGTAGTCCCCGGCCGTAGTTTTTTCGCTAGTTGTTAACTCATGGATCTATTTGGCAGACGAATGCATATATTGTTACTATGAGCTACATATTAAAACATAACCAAAGGGCACGATATTCAACGAAAACATATTTATTATACCGAATATTAGATTTATCAGTCAAACATAAATATTTAACATTATACGAATCTTTTTAGCACCACGTATGCAAGCAAAAGAAATAGATAAGCACGGTAAGCTATACAGTATATCAAAGTACAAATTATCTTCTACAATTTGTCTGAGACACCATCACATCTCGGTAACTGTCCTCATAAAATATCCCAACACATTACCATTGTCGAATGGATGGAGTAGTGTATGGACTATATGTTAATCCGAAGGTCTTTTTGTGATATTTCGTTGAACTTTGTAAAGCCGCAAATGCCTTCTTTGAGTCACAATGTAAATATTCACAAAGGTTGCTAGTACCCTGAATCTGCGAACAATATCCGTTTTTCGATTCACATTTGCCCATTTTCCTACATGTCACAGGTTCAACAGTTTCTGAGTCTGGTAACAAAGTCCTTTTGCGACAGCATGTTTCCATACTTCCATACTTCTGGGAACACAGACAGTCCCACCGACACCTGCGCCGCACAGACGGTAAATTAATGTCACCATCCATGTCACTGAATCTGCTGGAAAACAGGGAAAACGCACTGGACTTAATGCAGTAAGCGTTATCTTCAGTACATGAGGCGTCATTAGACAGACAGCTCGTGTTCATGTATCCCACATCGTACTCGCACCCCATTCCCGAGGCACTATTCCACAACTCTGGGGTGATCTCTCCAATTTCGGAAGCACTATGTGATATCTCTGGTATCATTTCCGACCCGCGGTGTGATATTTCTGGCGTAATGTATCCCATTTGGTATATAGTATATGATAACTCCGGTACAAGTATATGTCCCATTTCCAAGTGACTTTGCGATAACTCTAGTGTGTTATCTCCCACAGCTGGAACACGTGATACTGGAAGACCATTTCCCATATCAGATGCACTCTGCGCTGACTCTATTATGACATCTCCCAGAGCTTGAACATGTGATAAATCTGGTAGACCATTCCCAATTTCCGAGGCATTTTGCGATAACGCTGGTAATATATCCAGTAGATTCTCTGACTGGCAAGGATAGTCTTCAATGAGGTCAACTGTTTCTGAAATAAACAATGGGAAATAAAGGTATAGATACTGTCCCCGAACGGGGCAGGCTTCACTAATTTTCACAAAATAAATCCTGCAGGCTGGTGCATGAAGCCCCTTGACTATATTCATCAGATTTGATCTTGACTTCAGTGTTTTACCACTGGTCTGAATTATGTGATATGTACCAAATTACAAATTTTAACAGAATAAAATATGCAACATATTAGTAATATGTATACCTAAGAGATCAAACAATTCCATCTGAGCTTCAGCAGATTCCTCCCAGAGAGCATCAACACGTTTGCGTTCGCTCAAAAAATTGTGTCCGTATCCTGGAGCTACCATCAAAGCCGACTCGGCACGATGCTGACTTTCGTTCAATCCTGGAAATTTCTCATCGTCCAAAGTGTACTCCACACTGGTATCCACGTGTAATGGCTGGAAATAACCTGATAGCGTCGAGCATAAATTGATGTCCATTGTTCTTTCACCTAAATTCTACAGTATGTATATTCTTTGTTTTCTGCATTCGCTAACTGAAATGAATAATATGCCTTTGTCGATCCTATTTATTTCTTCGAGCCAGGAGATTACGGCAGAGATTAGATCACGTGGGACACTTAGCCACGCTAATCAGCAAAATACACAAGTCATGGCTGGTTAATTGTTGTTTCGCTGTATGTTTATCGGTGTTAATGACTAAGACATACATCAAACCGAATCCTATTTGGAAGCTTCCAGAATCCACATGGAGTCCTTACCAGTGAGAATGGCAGTACTTATAGTACAGATGTCGGGTTTACTCAAGCGAATAGAGAGTTATGAAGTAAACTGAAATTGTGAAAATCTCAATTCAAGGTAATTCAACCTCAAATTAGTCCCGAGTACAAGACAAATATTTGTGGTCCCAATTCCAGTCCAATAGTGAAACCGGACTGATTCGATTCAGTCCATGTACTGTGGTGTGCAACAACAAGGCCAATCTCCATTGGATCATGAAAGGCTAATCTTAGGGGTGCGAACAGAAGCCCTTAAGGACAGATGCCCTTATGGACGGGACACGTTTGGGACACGATTGGGGAATATCCAACCAATACATTTAAAGGAAATTTTAACAAACGAGAAAAATTCATGAATAAATGCAGAAATGTGTAACAGGGGTGTGACGATATAAAGTCTCCAATGTAAATCCAAATATAAAGGCGTTTGTCCACAAATAGGCATAAAACATAACATATACACAGTAATTGGTTTTCCAGATGCACGAATTTTGGGAATCCAAACTATCAAAATGCATTGTCCGAACACAGTTTGGTTTTTCAGAAAAATAAAGATAACTGGTTGATTGAATTTTTAGTTTAAGTGCCGCTTCCCATATGGATTTCGCGGCCCATCACCTCAATGTTTTATTTAAATTTCACGGTACATTTCTTAGTCCATTTAACCCTACCTGGCCTTGGGGAGCCAATATGGCGCCCCTACCAAACTTTCTGCGCTATTTCCGGAACGACAAAAAATGAAGAGCTGACACTCCGTGACTTTATAGTTTATCGTATTGGGGTCATTTTGAGTCTATTTGCATAACCCCCCGAGCAGAGGATCATGGGTAAATCCAAGATGGCGGCCACGTGGGGTCCCAGAAAAGTGATGTTTTTGTCATATTTCTTCAAAATTTCTGCTTTTCCGCAATGAAAATTGGCAAAAACTATTTTATTTCACATTACATTAATATTTACTAATTTATCATGCAGTTTTTGCGGAGAAATTGCAAAAATAAAAATTTCGGAAAATCTGATCGAAAAAGCGACCCAAAAATGCCGTTTTTGAAAATGACGCCTCCCCCCCAGGCCTGCAGGTCCCAAAAAGCCCAGGCCAGATAGGGTTAACATCTTTACAAGCGCTATATTTAAAAAAAAGATAATGAAAGAATGTTGAAGTTTTATACGAAGATATGACAATGAACCACCATATCAGATGGACACAAGAACAAGACATAGAACAAGAAATACAAGTTTGAAGAACATATAGATAACAATATAAATGAAGCTGTTACATATGAACAGTATAAAAACATGTGTCGTCGAAATAATGTTTATATCCGTTCACCTGGTAACTCGTTCAGGTAAGATGCGATCACACGAATATCGCCGAATTTCCGCGTGTTGAGTTTCTCGTCAGACAATGTATTTCGATTGATCCAAGCTGGCAAGTAAATTAACATTATTAGCTTTAATACCTCTCTCAGTGGGTGGTATAGTATCCTACCATCGTACGGGTGTTACATGTACTAACGTTTCGGAATATGACGGTAGCAGATCAAACAACTCAGAAAACATTGTTTTCGCTTGATTCTTCTCTTAAAACATGTGCCGTGTTTAAGAATGGTCCAGGATAAAATCATTACTCGTGTTTGTCTGCAGTACCAGCTGTGTGCATTCTTGTTTTTGATCAATAAACAACCAGCTTATCCTGCATTTTTACACTTGTAATACTTTGATGTACTGACAAGTCAATGCCCCAGAAGACCTAGAAATATAACTAACTAATTATAATATCAATGTGTAAGGATTTATACTTTTGCCATATATACTGAGTCGGGGCATTACAGGGCATAAAAGTACATATGATTCCACATATGATTCGCAGTTAAAAAGATAAATAGTCCAGTCTTGGCACTTCGGCATGGGTGGCAAGATATAAAATAAATGCAAGCACACGAGCAGAACATTGTAACAAAATGTTCATCCGGCCGAGGCGATTTTTAAGGAATGCACAGCGTTGTTGTCTTCGTCTCACCACGCCGAGCTTTGGCACTACGATCCTGGAACAATGCACACAGTTGATCATCAGTATCATCGAGGACAGGTTCTATCGGGAAGTCCATGTGATAAACTGATAGCGTTACTTTATAAGTATATGCATTCACTGTATTTATTTGGCTCAATAAAAGCATAAATATATGATGTGTTGGCAAGTTGATAAATATAACTTTAGATATGCCACGTTAAATCTGGGATATAGTATTAAGTATTCCATGCAGCTTAAAGGTGAACTGCAAAGCTTTTAATTTTATCTAAATTGTTGCTTATATACATCTTGTCTTATGTGACATAACTTTTATACGCTTTTGGGACAAATATAGTTTGCAAAATTGTACTAATAACAATATTTAAGTTATCCTGTTATAAATCCGTCTTGAAAACTTGCATCGCTTGTCGCTCTTGGTTTGTAGAACGTTATGACGTTATAGTGGTCCCCTTCATTCAAGTTTTATTCAAATATGACGTCATGCTACGTCCGGATGAATGAACGGGGACCACTATAACGTCATGACGTTCCAAAAACAACGGGAGGAAAGCGATGACGTTTTTAAAAGTTCTGGCTCTCGGTATAAGTTTTGACTTCTCAAATACCCAAAATAAAACAATAACCCACAGAACTATTACCACACATAATTGTAACAACTATAGAAGTTCTTGTTTTATGACATTTTAACAGAACATGGAAAGCTTTTCAGTTCATCTTTAAATGCCCAATTTGTTATCCTAAATGAGTCCACCATTGAACACTGATTATATATTAACAAATGAAAGCTTAACTTGCAGATTTTTCTCCGTAGTGTAAAAATGTAAGGGGACTGTTATAATCCATCAAGGTGATTCGTGTCTGCATTTCTCCATGCTATTATAAATCCCAGCATGGAATAATCGAGATGACTAGTTCTTCAAATCAACTTACATGTATCTAAATATCTGTATTTTACTCCATAAAGAATACTGATACTTCTCCTCGAGAAATGAAATTCTCTCAAATTGCATCAAACCTAAAATTTGGGAAAGTTATTATATTCACCAGCCCATCGGGTATGGAGAGGGCCGAAGACCATTTTGTCGGGTCTCTCAGTAGACTATATCACACTTAGTTGATCCAAGTCTACCGACACTGAGATCAATTAGACTCATTAGCCTGATATCGCATTCTCTAGGGGTTAAATTGCCGTGCCAGCTGAGAGTTAGTGACGTCATGAATGATGACCGGATCAATCCGATCATGACCCCGCTGAGTTATTTTCGGTAGACCTTGTATGTCTGACACATATTAGACATGAATTAATAGAACGCCTACATCGATATGGCTATTAGGATCTCACGATCAACAGGTAAGACAAGCAACAAACGTTTTGTGTCAGTATTGTTTCGCCGTGTGGAAAGTGGCCCTTAAACTATAATTTCAATAAAAATGAGAATATGCATGGCGAATCTTATAAATGCCATCCATATACCGGTATTCCGAAAGAGCATACATGAGTATAACAACATGTGTTTAGAAGTGTTGCTGCGTCTCGGCAATATAGCAAAAACAAAATATTACAAATTATCATTGGGAGAAGAAAAGGCAACAAAAAGGCAAGTAAACCACCAGAATATACCTTCCGATAAGCAATGAGCAGTGATTAGACTCCACACTTGCAGCCGGCAGTCTATTGATATTATGCGAACGTTGACAAACATATCTTCTGTGGAAGATCTTCCTCAACTAGAAAAATGGTTATGATAATATTTCTGAGGGGTCGAAATGCAAATGAGACTCACATTACACCAGTTAGATAGGGTTATCGATACATGTCCTCATGGGTCAATCATGATTAACTTAACCCTATCTGGCCTGTGCGATTTGGGGTGTACCGCAGCCTGGGGGCGAAAAGTGCCCCCTATATATTTTCGCTATCGCTAAGGCTAGAGGGTTGAAACTTACCACACTATGTCTTTGGGTCAAGCTCTACAAGAAAATGCAAAACAAATCCAAGATGGCCGCCATGATGACGTCAGTGTGACGTCATTTTCAAAAAGAGCATTTTTGGACGATTTTTTGGTCAAAATCTTCGAATTTTTTTATTTTTGTTTTTTATTCGCAAAAAATGCATGATAAATTAGTAAATAATAATCTGATATGAAATAAAATAAGTTTTACTCACTTTTCTATACAGAAAAGCAAAAAGTTTGAAGAAATATGACGAAAACATCACTTTTTCTGGAACCCCACATGGACGCCATTTTGAATTTGCTCATGATCCTCTGCTCGTGAGGTTAAGCAAATAGGCTCAAAATGACCCCAATATGATAAGCTATAAGGTCACGGAGTTTCAACTCTCGATTTTTTGGCATTCCGAAGATGTCGCAGAAAGTTTGGTAGGGGGGCATTTTGGTCCACTCTCCCCCAGGACTGGTAGGGTTAATGAGGGAAGGGAGGGGGGGAATGAAGGGGTGTTTTTTGGTGATGCTAAGACATATGGTTTCAGTAAAATGCATAGAATCGCGTTGAATCAACATGCTGAATTTTTGTGTAATTTTTGAAGAAATATGGCGAAAACTTCACTTTTCTGTTACCCCCAAGGCCGCCAATTTGAATTTACCCATAATCCTCTGCTTGGGGGTTCATGAAAATAGGCTCAAAATGACCGCAATATGATAATGGGAAAGTCATGGAGTTTCAGCCCTCAGTGTTTTGTCGTTCCGGAGATACGAGCAAAGAGGAAAGTGCTCCCCCTCGTAAATTCGACAAGGGATAAATTCAAAGAGAAAACTGCACAGAAAATTCGATCTGGTATTTATGGCTCAAAAGACTGGTGGAAACTAAGCAAATCTCTCCTAAACAATAATAATTCAAACCTTAATGACTTCCCGCCTCTCAGGAAAACGGGATACGGACAAAACCCCAGTGGACAAAACACCAACGGACAAAACACCAGCGGACAAAACCTCAGTGGACAAAACCCCAGGCAAAACACCACTTCAATTTTTTTTAAATTTGTGTTTACTTCTAAATATGCTTTTAATTCTGAGTATTTTTTTTATGATTAATTATACTAGTTTATACTAGTACATTCTACAATAGGATTAAATTGTTTACCAATTATAAGCAAAAAACTGACCGACGAACTTGTACATAGTCAATTCTTCTCTTCTATTTATATCTCATTCCGGAGACTCCTTGTTATTTATATATTTATTTATTTACATGTACTTATTTATTCATTTATTTAGCTTTTTTATGTTAAAATATAGGGCTTGTAAACATCACAAATGAAATGAGAAATGAGAGCGGTCGTAAGACATTGGAAGAAACCATGAGAGGCCTTGGACATAATATCAGACTATATTAGATAGACTTACTAGATTTAGATAGATTACTAGGCAGAAAGAAAACTAAATGTGAAATGTCACATTTTTGTGTGTAAATATTGACCATAACATGTAAATATTCACCTTAATTTAATAAAATAAAATATAGATAAAATTTCTTAATGTTGTTGTATGGCTAATATAATTTTTTCATACAAAAGTTAAAATTGGGGGTTTTGTCCGATTGGGGTTTTGTCTGCTGGGGTTTTGTCCACTGGAGTTTTGTCCGCTAGGGTTTTGTCCTACACCCCAGGAAAACCGACAACTCGTTTGCTTATGACGATTATGAGAAAGCTGACATTCTGAACTCCTATTTCTCAAGCATAACTAATATAGATGACTCTGCAGCAGAGTTACCTTTATTGTCCATGTACACCGGAAATACTCTAGACAGCCTTGATATAAATAATATTGATGTTTTTGATATACTTTCTACTATAGATACCTCGAAAGCCATTGGACCCGACCGAATTAGTCCGAAATGTTTGTTTGAATCTAGAAATGTTTTATCACCTATATTCGCTCGCTTTTTTAACCATTCGTTGAGAACATCGACATTTCCCACAGACTGGAAGGTAGCTAATGTTACGCCAATCTTTAAAAAGGGAGACCCGTACCTGCCATCAAATGATCGTCCAATATCATTATTGAGCTGTCTAAGTAAGGTAATGGAGAGAGTTGTCTTCAAGTATCTGTATAATTACATCAGACACGACATAACGCCGAATCAGTCTGGCTTTCTTCCCTCTAACTCGACAGTTACTCAGTTACTAGATATCTACTTTCAAATAGCAAAAGCATTAGATGAAGGTAAAGAAATTTTATTTTTGTTTTTTGAGTTTGGCATCGTGGATTATTGCATAAATTGCAGCAATTTGGTATAACAGGCAGCCTCTTAAAGTGGTTTGAAGATTATCTAAAAAACCGCTGTCAGCGCGTTGTTTTGCAAGGTAAAACCTCTACTATACTTCGTCTCGGTGCTGGGGTACCACAAGGCTCTGTCCTCGGACCTCTCTTGTTTTTATTATATATTAACGACTTACCTGGTGATATCTTGAATAATATTCGCCTATTTGCCGACGATACTTGCCTCTACATTCTTTCCGACAACTTGAACAATCAACTTCTGTCTATCAACCATGATTTAGAAGTAATATCGCAGTGGGCTCGAAAATGGCTTATCAAATTTAATGCCGCTAAGACAGTTTCCCTCCTTGTCTCTCTTCGTCAGATTCCCACCTCGATCCCAATTATTTTCGAACACTCTCCCTTAAGTCCATCTCAAAATCATAAACACCTTGGTGTAACATTCAACAACAAAGGCAATTGGAACGATCATATTGATGACATAATCAGTAGAGCGCAAAGTAAACTTTCCATGTTAAAGGGGTTGAAATATGTTTTAGACAGGAAATTCCTGGAAATCATGTATAAGAGCTTCATTCGGCCAAGCTTGGAATAGGCAGACATAGTATGGGACAATATATCACAAAATAACATTACCAGGTTGGAGAATATCCGGAAAGATGCCATTCGAACAATCACTGGACTAACACGAAGTGCTAGTTCAGAAACTCTTTATTGTGAGGCTAGTCTTGAAACACTTATGCAAAGACGTCAGTTCAATCGACTTGTAATGTTCGATCGCATTGTAAACGGTACTGCGCCTTTATCCTGAGAACGTCATCTCCCGTCAACTCCCCTTGCACGTAATCCGTACAACATACGTCCCTAAAACGAATTTACGCCATCTATGTGTAGGACCGAATTATTTAGAGGATCATTCTTTCCAATTACAGTGCGTGAATGGAATATTCTTCCTCATTCCATTAGAACTTGTCCTACAATTTTTGCTTTTGAACGCGAACTACGAAATTTATCTTTGCTGACTAAGCCTCACACATGGAATTATGTAGGTTCTCGTAAAGAAAATGTATTTCTATGTCGACTTAGAAATGGACGTAGTAGCTTGAAAAGGCAATTGTTTGATAATTTTTTATCAGAACATACACAATGTAATTGCGGCCACTGTGATGAAACTGTTACAAGTGATTTATTCCCAGATCCTTGAGTCTTCGATTGCATTAAATGAACATGTTAAACATGGGTCAATATGAATGATACCAAAATTGGGTAAACTTTTACCAATTTAAACTTTAAACTCGTCAAAACCTCTCGCTTGCTGTGCAATCTCGGGATTTTGACTCGGGATGAAAGACGTCCCAGCGGTAAATTATTACACAACAGATACCTCTATGTCGGTTGTGAACCAGCTGATCCTGCATTTTTACAATTGGAATACTTTGTTGTACCGACAATTCAATGTCACAGAAGTCCACGAAATATATCTAATTATAATATTAATGTGGAATGATCTGAATGCCTGTCATAACACTCTACATGATCTGGGATCAAAGCATATTCTCTATGATACAATGACGTCACTGGGGGGTTTTCCTCCCTCTGAAAAGCCTAATTTTAACACAGAAGTAAATGGGGAAAAAAACTTCGAAAAAGGCTAGTTCAGCTCTGATTTTAACACATAATTTGAACGGATGTACTATCTTTTACTTCGCAAAGTTGTAGGAAGAACCTGTTACGCTCCATTGAGACCTAGGTTAAAAATCCCACAGTTGCGCGGGTGGCGATCACGGCACTGTAATTGATAGAACAGCTGATCCTTTGTTTAGAGCCGCTGTTACTTCCGTTGTGTCTAAGAGAATACACTGGGTCGGGGCATTACAGGGAGTAGAAGTACTTATGATACCACATATGAATCACGATTCGCAGTTAAAAAGATAAACAATCAGTCTGGAAACTTCGGGATGGGTGGTGAGATATGAAATAAACCTGGGACACAATATACTAGTTATATTCTGTCCAAGATTCCACCAATAGCTAAGCAACCAAGCCTATCAATATTTTATACCAGCACATAAGCACAACATTGTTACAAAACGTTCACCCGGCCGAAGCGAGTTTGAAGGAATGCACAACGTTGTTGTCTCCGTCTCGCCACGCCGCTCTTCAGCACTATGGTGCTGCAACGATGCACACAGTTGATCATCAGCATCATCGTGGACAGGCTCTATCAGGAAACTCCCTGTGAGAACTGATAGCGTTACTTTATAGGTATATGCATTCACTGTATTTATTTGGCTCAATAAGAACATACCTATATCATGTGTTGGCAAGTTGACATACCCTTTAGATATGCCACGTTTAATCTGGAATATATGATTAGGTATTCCATTCAGCTTAAATGTTTAAGTTTTCATCCTAAATGCTGAGTTCACCATTGAACACTGATTATATATTAACAAATGAAAGGTTAACTTAAGATTTTTCTCCGTAGTTTAAAAATATGTGGATTGTTCTAATCCATCAAGGTAATTCGTGTCTGTATTTCTCATAACTATTAAAAATCACAGCATGGAATAATCGAGATGGCTAGTTCTTCAAATCAACTAACATGTATCTAAATATCTGTATTTTACTCCATAAAGAATACTGATATTTAATTCTCCTCGAGAAATGAAATTCTCTCAAATTGCATCAAACCTGAAATTTTGGAAAGTTTTTATTATATTCAGCAGACCACCGGGTATGGAGAGGGCCGTCGAACATTTTGTCAGGTCTCTCAACAGACTATAATACATTTCGGTCAAATAGCATCATTAGCCTGATACCGTATTCACCAGGTGTTAAATTGCTGTGCCAGCTGGGAGTTAGTGGCGTCATGAATGATGATTGTATCAATCCGATCATGACCCCGCTGAGTTATTTTCGGTAGACCTTGTATGTCTGACACATATTAGACATGAATCAATAGAACGCCTACATCGATATGGCTATTAGGATATCACGATCAACAGGTAAGACAAGCAACAAACGTTTTGTGTCAGTATTGTCTCGCCGTGTGGAAAGTGGCCCTTAAACTACAATTTCAATCAAAATCAGAATACGCATGGCGAATCTTACAAATGCCATACATATACCGGTATCTCGAAAAAGCATACATGTGTATGACATGTGTTTGAAAGTGTGGCTTTTTCTCGGAAATATAACAAAAACAAAATATTACAAATTATCATTGGGAGAAGAAAAGGCAACAAAAAGTCAAATAAACCACCAGAATATACCTTCCGATAATCAATGAGCAGTTATTTGACTGCACCCTTGCAACCGGCAGTCTTTTTATATTCGGTGGACGTTCACAAACAGAACTACTGTGGAACATCTTCCCCGATAATATTTGTAAGTGGGCCGAAATGCAAATACGGCTCACACTACACCAGTTATATAGGGTTATCGGTACATGTCGTCATGAGCCAATTATGATTAACATAGGTAGCAAGTTCTACAGCTTTTATTACTATTTCTGGGCCTTTCAGATCACCCATCAAATTATACCCGAATAAGTGAACATTTCACGAGAAAAAAATAGAGAATAACGGGTTGGATGTCACAAAAGCATATGGTTCATTCGAACAAATGCGTCAGTTACCGGCGTGACGAATTCGTTGTGGAAAGTTATAGAAAGGCCAGTCAAAGAGTTGATGCCAAATTCAAGCAATTAAATAAGAACAGAAGAGCAGCTAGTCCTCAATTTGGGAAGAAAACTTTCGAATAAGGAATATCTGAACTATTAGAGTAGACAAAAGGTTGCACAATCCTTATGCTGTTCAAATACAGGAAGAAAGCGTTTTATTTACATTGTTTAGTATTATGTATTATGTCATTGTATAGCTACTGCTTTCACCTTAGACCAATTACGAGTCACGGGTTTCATGAATATGCTCTGTATTGACCAGTCTTCAGACACACAGGGTTTTTTTTAAACATCATTACGGCATAATGTGCACATGTATCGACCTGCTGTTTATAGCGCACAGTAATTTATTCCATTTAGTGATTTATCCTCTAATCAACCAATAAGTTGAGCTTAAGGAATTTATTCAAATACTACAAATGCAATTATGTTTATTCTTGTAACTGGAAAATATATGCATTTCTTAACAGTGATCCCAATATGCATAATCAACATATTACGTTTTCCAAAATAGTTGCATAGGATCGAAGGTGTCATTTTTTCCCCCCCAAACATTAACAGGATAAATACTTATCCATTCATAAAGTTTATTTGTAAAACAATTTGTTCACCCCGGAAACCTCGAGACCCAGTTGCGGTCACAGGACCATCGAATTTGGAGACTGTATGCGCCTTCCTGTGTGGAGCCATACAACGAGGACAGCATACGGTATTTTTATAGATCATTACGCTCACACTTGAAATCAATTAGCACAAAAATCTTTAATTCCTTCTTCAACAGGTGATAATTTGCCCCACAGCAGATGGGAGTTATTGACGTCATCGAGGAGAAGGAGTCACCAGACGTGTCAGACAAAGATGCCTGTTTTTCTTTGCACAGATATCGATAAACGTCGAGCAAACGCCGGAAGAAAGCCTTCAGATCTCACGCGTACAGGCTAATGACACTGATTTTCAGCAAAGGCGGCATATAGTCATAAGTTGTTGATCTGGAACCGTGAATGGTGCCCGGCAAATACAGCTTAACTCTCTTTGCCGAATTCAGAACAACGAAATGAGAATATATTGATTGATTGATTGAAATTGTAGTTTAAGGGCCGCTTCCCATTCGGATTTCGCGGCCCATCAACTCAATGTTTTATTTGGATTTCGCGGTACATTTCTTTGTTTTCTTTTAATATCTTTTCCAGCGCTAAATAAATAAATAAATAAATAAATGAATAAATAAATAAATGAATAAATAATAAATAACAATGATAGATTAGCAGGAGATGTAAATAGAAGTAAATAAGAGTCGCTATGTACAAGTTCGTAAGTCTCTTTCGGGTTTTTCGGGTTAAGCTATACTAGTAAATATGAGTTCACTGTTGGTCTAATCGCGTGGATGATTCCTTTGTCTTGGTACCCCTTTGTACGCACAAAGCCGTCCAGAAAAAACTGGGAGAACCATGGGCGTCTTCAGGATTTTTCGAATCGACTTCCCTAACGACGCCCTTGGGAACAGGGTGGGTTCTTCCAGAAATCTGTGCCTGTAACAATTGCTTGGAGTGTGTATTGGGGCACAGGACGGCAGGTCTACGTCCTATATTGTGTGAAAGTCAAAGGATGATATGTGTTGAGGCGTCATTTCGGTGTCATATATGGGGTAGCATGTCTGTGTGGTTTAGGATTTGGTATTCTGGTTGCTCAGTTCGGTGGAGTAGCCTGTCTAGCGTGGTACAGGGTCGAGTATTCTGGACGTTCTTGTTGTCCGACGATGATGATCTTCATGCATGTTTATCTCCATTTGGTGCTGTTTCATAATATTTGTCGTCATCGGTGTTCTGTTTCATGGCTGGTCTTACTCGTCTGTGGTCTTCAGTGTGCTGTGCCTGTATTACAAAGAATAGAAGAGTTTGTAGTTTCTTGTTTTCTGGTGTTATTTTTTGCCATCGACTGGCACTATCGTGATCTAAGTCACACATGATCAATATCAATAAATAATTAGGTACTAAATATTATAAATAAAAATAATATTATAGTTAAAGCCGATTGTGAATGTTTCATATAACCTCCAGTCTTCTGCCCCTGCATGAAGACCGGACGGTTAACATTCGTTAACGAGGGTTGGAAATAAGGGAACACAATTTGGTCGGAGCTCGTTATTAAGAGCTTTTAATTTGATCAGTGAATTTGTCTATGTTATTGCTATGGCATTTTGATTGGTTAGTGTCCAAATTTGATCAGTCATTTCTGATCACTGACCCTTATTTCCGCCCCTGTAAAATAGTTTTGACTCTAAGCGTGCTACATTTATTCAAATTTGGTCCTAGGTTTATTGGTGTCTTGGTGTAACCATATGGTATTAAATGGTAGAGTGATAGTCAGTAGATTTGATGTAAGCTAGTAAGGTGGAGTATACTTTGTTTATAAGAGGTGGTTTAGGATTTAATATAGAAGCCAACGACAGAGGGACATTTAAGTTTTTGAGTTCGTTTTCCAGTGTTCGGCGATAGAGGTCATGTTTTGGGCATTTGAGTATAAAATGTTCTATCGTTTCTTCTTCGTTGTTGCATGAAGTGCATAGTGGTGATGTGTTTTTTATTAGCTTAGATAAGTGAGATTTTAGTCCTGTTTTGCCTAGTCTTAATCTTGTGATGATGCGGTCGTCACGTTTACTGTTTAGCTGGAATCCAAAACTCCTTCTTTTCCCCTTATCTAGAATACTATGTAGCCATCTACCTCGGTTTTCTTCGTTCCATTCCTTCTCCCATTTACTATCTATTCTGGTTTTAATGATAGAATTCAGTTCTTTGGTTCCTAGTCCTATATGCACGTCAGGTGCAGTTTTGGTGAGGCTGTCTTTGGCTGTCCTATCAGCGGCTTCATTTCCCCTAACGTCCACGTGGGCGGGAATCCAAGCTAAAATGGCGTCAATGTCATTGTCTCGTATTTGTGTACATAAAATTTCTATTTCGTGTATGAGGTCAGGTCTGCTGTCAGATTTGGAGTTCTTTATAGATACCAGTCCGCTTAAGGAATCGCTAAGAATAACGGTGGAAACAGGTCGGTTCTGAAGAACCCATTCGAGAGCCTTGATTATGGCGACTAATTCAGTGGTGTATACAGACATATTGTCTGGTAGTTTGAAACCTTCGTGAATGTCAAGTTCTGGTATAACGAATGCAGAACCTGTATTGTGACTTGTGTTTTTGGAGCCGTCTGTATATATTTTCAAGCGATTTTTCCAATGTGTGTCAATATATTCGAGGGCAGTGACTCTTATATGCTCTGGGTTGTCCTGTTTGGTGATGTAGCTATGTATATTCGTGTCCACGTGTGGTGTGATTAGTTGCCATGGTGGTCTATTGACCTTGTCAGTGTCAGAGATACAAGAGATAGGGATGTCGTGTTCTTGGAATAGTCGTTCTATCGTGTAACCGAATGGTGCGGAGTCTTTTTCCCATTTCCTTTTTAGGAATTCGTATTCGGTTTTTGGGCCAAAAATGTTGTGGCATGGGTGGTTTTCGCCCTTGGCTATTGTTTTCCCTGCATATTTCATTGACAGCTCTTCTCGTCTTAAATGTAAGGGTTTTTCATTAGTTTCTATTTGTAGACTACATAATGCAGTTCCTTTGAACGCCCCGGTGGCTATTTTTAGGGCCGAATACTGAATGCTGTCTATTCTTTTCAAATGGGTCTTGCATGCTGATTGATACGCGATTGAACCATAGTCTATTTTGGATCTGATGAGTGTTTGATATAATTTGATTAAGCTATGTTTATTGGCCCCCCAGTTGGTACCCGATACGCACCTCATAAGGTTCAGGTCCTTGTTACACCGAATAATTAATTGGTCGATGTGGTCTTTCCAAGTGAGTTTTCGGTCGAAGATCATACCTAGGTATTTGACACTATTCTTAAACTCGATTTTCTGGCCTCCTAGTGATAGCGTGATGTCTGTGGTTTGTTTATTTGAGAATAGCACACCGGTAGTTTTGACAGCTGAAAATTTGAATCCCCATTTATCGGCCCAGTCGCTGACTGTATTTAGTACCTTTTGCATTATACTTGTTAATTTTTTTATCGATCCGGCAGATTTCCACATGGCAGCATCATCAGCAAAAAGTGATTGTTCAATTTCAGGATGTTTTGTGTCAATTTCGTTGGCCAGGCCATTAATCAGGATGTTAAAAAGGGTGGGGCTTATGACGCTGCCCTGTGGGGTGCCGTTATCTAGCTGGTGGTCCATGAACATGGTGTTACCAATACGAACTTTGAAGTTTCGGTCATGAAGAAAATTTTTTATCCAGTGTTGTATCCTGCCCTTAATTCCTAGGTTGTTTAATTGGGTGATAATCCCGTCCTGCCATACAAGGTCAAACGCCTTTTCTATATCCAAGAAAATGCCTAATGTATATTGGTGTTTGGCATTAGAGAATATATATCACATTAGGGTCCTTTTAGCCTAGTTGCATAATCACAAATGTCAAAACACCAGGACGCTATTGTCCTCACTACGGGAAACCGAATCTATGATCTCACGATCGACAAACCGGGGCTTAATTGCTGACGTTTTGTGTGAGTATTGTCTCGCCGTGTGGAAAGTGGCCCGTAAACTACAATTTCAATCAAAATCATAATACGCATGGCGAATCTTACAAATGCCATACACATACCGGTATCTCGAAAAAGCATACATGTGTATGACATGTGTTTGAAAGTGTTGCTTTTTCTTGGAAATATAGCAAAAACAAAATATTACAAATTATCATTGGGAGAAGAAAAGGCAACAAGAAGTGAAATAAACCACCAGAATATACCTTCCGATAAGCAATGAGCAGTTATTTGACTGAACACTTTCAGCCGGCAGGCAGTCTATTGATATTATGCGGACGTTGACAAACTTACTTACTGTGGAACATCTTTCCCAACTAGAATAAAATGGTTATGATAACATTTCTAAGGGACCCACATTACATCTGTTAGATAGGGTTATCGGTGCATGCCGTCATGGGTCGATCATGATTAACATTGGTAGCAGATTCTACAGTTTACATTACTATTTCTGGACATTTCAGAACACCCATCAAATTATACCCGAACAAGCGAAAATTTCACGAAACAAAGCAAATGGAGAATAACGGATTGAATGTCACAAAAGCATATATGGAGCAATCGCCAGTTACCGGCGTGACAAATTCGTTGTGGAAAGATATAGAAAGGCGAAATCCCTCCCCCCCCCCCCCACCAAACTTTCTGTGCTATCTCCGGAACGACAAACAATGGAGAGCTCAAACTCATTGACTTTATATTTTATCATATTCGGATGATTTGAGCTTATTTGCATAAACCCCCGAGCAGAGGATCATGGGTAAATTCAAAATGGCGACCACGTGGGGTGCCAGAAAAGTGATGTTTTTGTCAAATTTCTTCAACATTTCTGCTTTTCCGCGATGAAAAGTGGACAAAAACTATTCTATTTCACATCACACTAATATTTACTAATTTATCATGCAGTTCTTGCGGAGAAATTGCATAAGTAAAAAATTCGGAAAAGCCGACCGAAGAATTGACAAAAAATGCCGCTTTTGAAAATGACGTCACTGCGACGTCATCAAAGCGCCCATCTTGGATTTTTTTTCCGCATCTTTTCTGGTAGAGCTTGATCCAAGGGTATAGTGGGGTAAGTTTCAACCCCCTAGCTCGAGGGGTAAGAAAAATAATTAGCCCCCCCCCCAGGCCAGGATACGTCTCAAAAAGCCCAGGCCAAATAGGATTAATGTGGCTACTGCTTTCACCTCAGCCCAATTACGAGTCACAGGTTTCATGAACGTGCTGTATATTGACTCGTCCTCATGCACACAATTGTTTTTACATCATTATAACATAATGTACACAACATGTTTATACCGCGGAGTAATTTATTCCATTTATTGTTTTATCCACAGCCAAGTTGAGCTTAAGGAGTTCATTCAAATACTCAAAATGGAATTATGTCCATTCTTGTAAATGGATATGGTATGCGTTTCTTAAAAGTGACCCCACTATGCATAATCAACATATCAAGTTCTCCAAAACAGTTGCATAGGATCGAAGGTGTCATCTTTTCCCAAACATTAACAGGGTAAATACGTATCCATTCATAAAGTTTATTTGTAAAACAATTTGTTCACCCAGGAAACCTCGAGGCCCAGTTGTGGTCAACGGACCATCGAATTTGGAGACTGTATGCGCCTTCCTGTGTCGAGTCATTCAACGAGGACAGTATACGGTATAATAATAGTCCCATTGCGCTCACACTTGAAGTCAATTAGCACCAAAGTCTTTAATTCCTTCTTCAAAAGGTGGATAATTTGCCCCACAGCAGCTGGGAGTTATTGACGTCATCAAGGGGAAGGGGTCACCAGACATGTCAGACAAAGGTGCCTGTTATGTTGTTTCCTTTGCTCGGATATCGATAGACGTCGAGCAAAAGCCCAAAGAAAGCCTTAAGATCTCACACGTACAGACGCTAACCAACTGTGGCTTATTTAATGACACTGATTTTCAGGAAAGGCTGCAGATAGTTATAAATCGTTGATCTGGAACCGTGAATGGTGCCCGGCAAATACTGCTTAACTCTTCTTGCCGAAATGAGAACAACACATGTGTTTTTTTATCCTGGAACATTGGGACTAGGTTCATGTTGTGCCTATCGGCAAATCTATATACAATGGTGCAAGGGATAATGGTTTAATTTATAATAGTGGGAGTGCGTGAGCATTATTACCTTTCACTGTACTGGACCGAAACGAAATGAGAATATATATCATATTAAGGTCCTTTTAGCCTAGTTGCATAATCCGGGCTGCAAATTGTCAAAACACCAGGATGCTATTGTGCTCACTGTGGGTAACCGAACCTACAAAGGTCAAAAATGACATCTGACGCACAGGAATTGTGTTTTGGTCAAAGACCAAATTTTGTCAGGATAGATATGCAGTTGGGCAAAGTAACTTTAAAATAAATAAAATGCTGGGAACATTAAATGTTCACACTGTAAAATGTGAGGCTCTATCTGCCCTCATCATAACCTGTCTCAGAAGACCCTTCTTCCATTGTCATTTTGTAACCTCCTACTAGTGATCTAGCCCTCCAGTTTAGGGCAGCATGGTTTACCATACCATGTTGGGCTCTCTGAGGATCCATTGTGATCAGTGTCTGTAGAGCCTAATTTTCAAAATTCGAAATTCAAGTTTTTTTGTAGTTTTGGTTACGTTTTTGTTAGGGTTAGGGTTTTGTTAGGGTATGTTTGCTTGGGTCATCGTCGCCGTGTGACCAATAAGGTTAGGTGCGACGTTAACATTCAAACAACCAAACAACTACTAGTGATCTGACAGTCGGAGGTATACGATCTGAGGCCATGAGAATGTGAGGGACGGGAGTACGGAGAGTCAAAAATGGTATTGAACGCCGACTGGGGGGGAGGGGAGGGGGGGCGAGAATATGAATTTCTCCTACCAGTATTACGCGACCGTATTACGGTCGTTATTCATTTTAAAATATATAGAGTGGTTATAATTATATATACTGAACAAAGAAATGTGTTATGAAATACAAATAAAGCATTGTGTTGGTAGGCCGCGAAATCCGTAGGGGAAGCGTCCATTAAACTACAATTTCGATCAATCAGTTACGCCACATCTTTGGTCGAACAGTCGTGAAGGATTCACGGTCAGGATAGCTGTTGGGACTGAAGAGTAAATAAATGAAATAAATTCAAATAGGACATAAAAAAAACATTATAGACCAGTAACTGTTTTAGTTGGAATGTAAGCTATATAAGTTACTATAAAACTGCAAAAAGGGCCGAAATAATAATCATTTAGCACTTGTCATGAACAGGAATATAAAACGTACATTTACGTGCTGTAAAATGTGCAAGATACATTGATAGATGTCCAGGATGGTTTAACGTATAAGCAAATTCAAGTGGATGAGCATGCTCAAAATGGGGGTAGTTCATGGCAGAAGGAAGTTTTTTTCGCTAGTTGGATCTATTTGGCAGACGAATGCATATATTGTTATGTACCTTCTATATATATAAACATATAACCAAAGGACATCATATTCAACGAAAACATATTTATTATGCCGAATATTAGATTTATCAGTCAAACACAAATATTTAACATTATACGAAACTTTTTAGCACCACATATGCAAGCAAAAAAAAAATAGATAAGCACGGTATAAGCTAGACCCTATATCAAAGTACATATCTTCTACAATTTGTCTGAGACATCATCACATCTCGGTAACTGTCCTCATAAAATATGCTAACACATTACCATTGCCGAATAGATGGAGTAGTATATGGACTATATTTCAGTCCGAAGGTCTTTTTGTGATATTTCGAAGAACTTTGTGAAGTTGCAAATGTCTTCTTTGAGTCACAATGTAAATATTCACAAAGGCTGCTAGTGCCCTGATTCTGCGAACAATATCCGTTTTTCGATTCAATCTTGCCCATTTTCCAACATATCGCAAGTTCACTTTCTGATTCTGGTAACAAAGTCCTTTTGCGACAGCAGGTTTCCGTACTTCCATACTTTTGGGAACGCATACAGTTCCACAGACACCTGTCACGCACAGACGATAAATTAATGTCACCATCCATGTCACCGAATCTGCTGGGAAACAGGGAAAACGCACTGGACTCAATGCAGTAATTGTTATCTTTGGAAAATGACGCGTCATTAGACAGACAACTCGTGTCCATGTATTCCACATGGTACTTGTACCCCATTCCCAAGGCACTTTTCGACAAATCTGGTGTGGTATGTCCAACTTCAGAAGCACCATGTGATATCTCCGGTGTCATTTCCGGTCCGCGGCGTGATATTTCTGATCTATTGTATACCATTTGGTAGATAGTATGTGATACCTCCCGTTTATCTCCCATCTCCAGATAACTTCCCGATAACTCTGGTATATTATCTCTCACAGCTGGGACACGTGATATTGGAATACCATTTCCCATTTCAGATGCACTCTGTGCTGAGTCTATTGTGACATCTCCCAGAGCTTGAACATGTGATAAATCTGGTAGACCATTCCCAATTTCCGAGGCATTTTCCGATAACGCTGGTAATATATCCAGTAGATTCTCTGACTGGCAAGGATAGTCTTCAATGAGGTCAACTGTTTCTGAAATAAACAATGGGAAATAAAGGTATAGATACTGTCCCCGAACGGGGCAGGCTTCACTAATTTTCACAAAATAAATCATGCAGGCTGATGCATAAAGCCCCTTGACTATATTCATCAGATTTGATCTTGACTTCAGTGTTTTACCACTGGTCTGAATTATGTGATATGTACCAAATTACGGATTTTGACAATAAAATATGCAACATAAGTAATATGTATACCTAAGAGATCAAACAATTCCATCTGAGCTTCAGCATATTCCTCCCAGAGAGCATCAACACGTTTGCGTTCGCTCAAAAAACTGTGTCCGTATCCTGGCGCTACCATCAAAGCCGGCTCGGCACGATGCTGACTTTCGTTCAATCCTGGAAATTTCTCATTGTCCAAAGTGTACTCCACACTGGTATCCACGTGTAATGGCTGGAAATAACCTGATGGCGTCGAGCATAGATTGATGTCCATTGTTCTTTCACCTAAATTTTACAGTATGTATATTCTTTGCTTTCCTCGTTCGATAATTGAAATGAATAATATGCCTTCACCGAGCCTATTTATTTCTTCGAGCCAGGAAATTACGTCAGTGATTAGATCACGTGGGACACTTAGCCATGCTAATCAGCAAAATACACAAGTCACGGCTGGTTATTGTTTCGCTGTATGTTTATCGGTGTTAATGACTAAGGCATACATCAAACCGAAATCTTATTTGAAAGCTTCCAGAATCCACATGGAGTCCTTACCAGTGAGAATGACATACTTATAGTTCTGATGTCGGGTTTACTCAAGCGAATAGAGAGTTATGACGTAAAATGAACTTGTGAAAATCTCAACTCTTAAGATAATTCAACCTCAAATTAGTCCCGAGTACAAGACAAATATATATGGACCCAATTCCAGTTCAATAGTGAAACAGGACTGATTCAATTCAGTCCATGTACTGTGGTGTGCAACAACAAGGCCAATCTCCGTCGGATCATGAAAGGCTAATCTTAGGGGTGCGGACAGAAGCCCTTAAGGACAGGAGCCCTTATGGACACGTTTGGGAAACGATTGGAGAATATCCAGCCAATACATTTAAAGGAAATTTTAAACAACGAAAAAAAATCATGAATAAATGCAGAAATTTGTAACAGGGTGTGATGATAAAAAGTTTCCAAATTAATCCAAATATAAAGGCGTTTATCCACAAATAGGCATAAAACATAATATATACACAATAATCGGTTTTCCAGATGCACGAATTTTGGGAATCCAAACTATCAAAATGCATTGTCCGAACAGAGTTTGTTTTTTCAGAAAAATAAAGATAACTGGTTGATTGAATTTTTAGTTTTAAGTGCCGCTTCCCATATGGATTTCGCGGCCCATCAACTCAATGTTTTATTTAAATGTCACGGTACATTTCTTAGTTCGTTTAAGATCTTTACAAGCGCTATATTTAAAAAAAAGATAATGAAAGAATGTTGAAGTTTTATACGAAGATATGACAATGAACCAATATATCAGATGGACACAAGAACAAGACATAGAACAAGAAATACAAGTTTGAAGAACATATAGATAACAATATAAATGAAGCTGTTACATATGAACAGTATAAAAACATGTGTCGTCGAAATAATCTTTGTGTCCGTTCACCTGGTAACTCGTTCAGGTAAGATGCGATCACACGAATATCGTCGAATTTCCGCGTGTTGAGTTTCTCGTAAGCCAATGTATTTCGATTGATCCAAGCTGGCATTACCAACAATTGGAGTCAATTAACATTATTAGCTTTAATACCTCTCTCAGTGGGTGGTATAGTATCCTACCATCGTACGGGTGTTACATGTACTAACGTTTCGGAATATGACGGTAGCAGATCAAACAACCCAGAAAACATTGTTTCCGCTTGATTCTTCTCTTAAAACATGTGCCGTGTTTAAGAATGGTCCAGGATAAAGTCATTACTCGTGTTTGTCTGCAGAACCAGCTGTGTGCATTCTTGTTTTTGATCAATAAACAACCAGCTTATCCTCCATTTTTACACTTGTAATACTTTGATGTACCGACAAGTCAATGCCCCAGAAGACCTAGAAATATAACTAACTAATTATAATATTAATGTGTAAGGATTTGAATGTTTGCCATATATACTGAGTCGGGGCATTACAGGGCGTAAAGTGCATATGATACCACATATGATTCGCAGTTAAAAATATAAATAGTCCAGTCTTGGCACTTCGGGATGGGTGACAAGATATAAAATAAATGCAAGCACACGAGCAGAACATTGTAACAAAATGTTCACCCGGCCGAAGCGATTTTGAAGGGATGCACAGCGTTGTTGTCTTCGTCTCACCACGCCGAGCTTTGGCACTACGATCTTGGATCATCAGCATCACCGAAGACAGGCTCTATCGGGAAGTCCATGTGATAAACTGATAGCCTTACTTTATAAGTATATGCAGTCACTGTATTTATTTGGCTCAATAAAAACATAAATATATCATGGGTTGGCAAGTTGATAAATATAACTTTAGATATGGGATATAGTATTAAGTATTCCATGCAGCTTAAATGCCTAATTTGGTATCCTAAATGAGTCCACCATTGAACACTGATTATATATTAACAAATGAAAGTTTAACTTGCAGATTTTTCTCCGTAGTGTAAAAATGTGAGGGGATTGTTATAATCCATCAAGGTGATTCGTGTCTGCATTTCTCCATGCTATTATAAATCCCAGCATGGAATAATCGAGATGGCTAGTTCTTCAAATCAACTTACATGTATCTAAATATCTGTATTTTACTCCATAAAGAATACTGATACTTCTCCTCGAGAAATGAAATTCTCTCAAATTGCATCAAACCTAAAATTTTGGAAAGTTATTATATTCACCAGCCCACCGGGTATGGAGAGGGCCGAAGACCATTTTGTCGGGTCTCTTATAGACTATATTACACTTAGTTGATCCAAGCTGATAGTACCGACACTGAGATCAGCATCATTAGCCTGATATCGCATTCTCCAGGGGGTAAATTGTCGTGCCAGCTGGGAGTTAGTGACGTCATGAATGATGACCGTATCAATCCGATCATGACCCCGCTGAGTTATTTTCCGTAGACCTTGTATGTCTGACACAGAAAGCCTACATCGATATGGCTATTAAAAAAGTGCCCCCTGTATATTTTCGCTATCGCTAAGCTTAGAGGGCTGAAACTTACAACACTATACAGGAAAATGCAAAAAAATCCAAGATGGCCGCCATGATGACGTCACTGTGACGTCATTTTCAAAAAGAGCATTTTTGGACGATTTTTTGGTCAAATCTTCGATTTTTTATATTTTTGTTTTTTCTTCGCAAAAACTGCATGATAAATTAGTAAATAATAATCTGATATGAAATAAAATAAGTTTTACCCACTTGAAGAAATATGACGAAAACATCAATTTTTCTGGAATCCCACATGGACGCCATTTTGAATTTACCCATGATCCTCTGCTCGTTAGGTTATGCAAATAGCCTCAAAATGACCCCAATATGATAAGCTATAAGGTCACGAAGTTTCAACTCTCGATTTTTTGGCGTTCCGAAGATGTCACAGAAAGTTTGGTAGGGGGGCATTTTGGGGAAATGAGGTGGTGATGCTAAGACATATGGTTTTAGTAAAATGCATAGAATGGCGTTGAATCAACATGCTGAATTTTTGTGTAATTTTTGAAGAAATATGGCGACAACATCACTTTTCTGGTACCCCCATGACCGTAATTTTGAATTTACCTATGATCCTCTGATTGGGGGTTCATGCAAATAGGTTCAAAATGACCCCAATATGATGAACGGAAAAGTTATGGAGTTTCAGCTCTCAGTGATTTGTCGTTCCGGAGATACGAGCAAATAACCAACAACCAACAGAGGGGAGGAGGGAGGGGGGTGGGGCGGGGGGGACGGAAAGTGGGATACGGACAAAACCCCAGTGGACAAAACACCAACGGACAAAACACCAGCGGACAAAACCCCAGTGGACAAAACCCCAACACAAAAATCCCCAAAACAGGAAAAGTGGACAAAACCCCAGGCAAAACACCACTTCATTTTTTTTTTAAATTTGTGTTTACTTCTAAATATGCTTTTAATTCTGAGTATTTTTTTTCATTAATCCCCAATGATAAACATTTTTTCCCCTAATCTTCTCAGTAGAGGATTAGCGGACTGCTCTATCTTTGATGACTAATTATACTAATTTATACTAGTACATTCTACAATAGGATTAAATGGATTTAAAACTTTAAAGTAAGGATTATTATTTACTATTATTATTTATTATTGATGTGGGCCGCGAAATCCGTATGGGAAGCGGCCCTTAAACTGCAATTTCAATCAATCGATGTGTCATTAGATCACCATGGAAATTATACGTAATAACAAAGGTGGACAAAAGTTATGCTACCTTGGTCATATGTATACCAAGAAGGCTACCATGAGAGGCCTTGGACATAATATCAGACTATATTAGATAGACTTACTAGATTTAGATAGATTACTAGGCAGAAAGAAAACTAAATGCGAAATGTCACATTTTTGTGTGTAAATTTTGACCATAACATGTAAATATTGACCTTAATTTAATAAAAAAATATAGATAAAATCTCTTAAAGGTGAAATGCAAAGGTTCGTCAACATCACTTGATATTTGCAGTAAGATTGGAGAAATAATGTGTATATTAATTTCATTTCAGTTGTAAACATTTGCTTAAGTCTAATAAAGTTAAAAACTAAAAAATGTAACGCTGTATTATTTACGAAATTTCGATCCGTACATGATTACCTCCCCCTGGGGGCGCTGCGATACGTGACGTAGCAGTGGAACCAGCACAGTCTGCACAACATGATGTAGCTGCATTGCATTGTATGAAAATAGCTCACATAGATAAGCTAGGCTATTGCTCACGAAGCCCTTGCTTGTGTCATTCACGTTCACTGAAACGCACTAACAGGTTGGTCATCATTCGCTACGGGGGATAAAAGAAAAAGTCGGAATTTACCAATCTATATTTCCGATTCTCTCGGTATGACTGTCGCCCACGGCCCCTGCAGTGTCGCTGATCCTATCGTTGTCTGAAGGTTCTTTGTTCACAATAGGTTCGTGTTGGTAAGGCAGGGGGACCCCTGCATTAACCATTGCCGTGAATTCGTCTTAATTCCTCTTCAGAAGAAGAGGAAGAAGTGTAAGAAAATTCCTCCGCATCGCTGTCGCTGTCTACATTCATGCTAGCCGCCATTTTTTTAGTGTGGTTCAACTATGACGTCACAGCCTCTGGTGGAAAAGCTCCGAATCAAGGGGAGATAAACGATGCACTGTTTTCAAGCCGCTGATCATACACGTGTTTTATTTCTCTTTAAAAAATAAAACTTATCACCAGATTTCGTTCATTGATGGTTGTATAAATTATTATCATCATAGAAAGGAAAGGGAAATGCTTTTTTCTTACTTTTATTACCTTTGCATTTCACCTTTAATGTTGTTGTATGGCTAATATAATTTTTTCATACAAAAGTTAAAATTGGGGGTTTTGTCCGATTGGGGTTTTGTCCGCTGGGGTTTTGTCCACTGGGGTTTTGTCCGCTGGGGTTTTGTCCTACACCCGCGGAAAGTGTGACGAATTCGTTGTGGGAAGACATAGAAAGGCCAATCAAATAGTTGACGTCAATTCAGGCAATTCTATCAGAACGGAACATCAGCTAGTCCTCAATTTGAGAAGCAAAAAATAAGGAATATCTTAACTATTAGAGTAGACAAAAGGTTGTGCAATCCTCATGTTGTTCAAATACAAGAGGAAAGAGTTTTACTTACATTGTTTACTATTATGTTAATGTATCTACTGCTTTACCCTTAGATCAATTACGAGTCAAAGGTTTCATGAACATACTCTGTATTGACCAGTCTTCAGGCACACAAGGTCTTTTAACATCATTATGACATAATTTACACAACATGTGTCGGCAGATTGTTTATACCGCGGAGTAATTTATTCCATTTAGTGTTTTATCCACTATTCAACCAAGTTGAGCTTAAGGAATTTATTCAAATACTACAAATGGAATTATGTCTATTCTTGTAACTGGATAAGGTATGCATTTCTTAAAAGTTACCGCACTATGCATACTCAACATATTAAGTTCTCCAAAACAGTTGCATAGGATCGAACGGAAGGTATCATCTTTTCCCAAACGTTAACAGGATAAATACGTATCCATTCATAAAGTTTATTTGTAAAGCAGTTTGTTCACCACGGAAACCTCGAGGCCCAGTTGTGGTCAACGGACCATCGAATTTTGAGACTATATGCGCCTTTCTGTGCCGAGTTATTCATTAGAGGACAGTATACGGTGTTATAATAGTTCATAGCTCATTGCGCCAACAGCTGAAGTCAATTAGCACCAAAATCTTTAATTCCTTCTTAACAGGTGATAATTTGCCCCACAGCAGCTGGGAGATATTGACGTCATCAAGAAGAAGGGGTCACCAGAGGTGCCTGCATGCCGTTTTGCTTTGCTCGGATATCGATAAACGTCGTGCAAACGGCTTAATATCTGACACGTACAGGCGCCAACCAACTGTGGCTATTATGAATGACACTGATCATGATTTTCAGGAAAGGCTGCAGATAGTTATAAATCGTTGATCTGGAACCGTGAATGGTGCCCGACAAATACCCCTTAACTCCTTTTGCCGAAATGAGAACAATGCATGTTTTTTATATCCTGGAACATTGGGGCTAGGTTTATGTTATGCCCTATCTGCCCTCATCATAATCTGTCTCAGAAGACCCTTCTTCCATTGTGATTTTGCATCCTCCTACTAATGATCTGACAGACGGAGGTATACGATCTGATGCCATGAGACTGCGAAGGACGGGAGTACGGAGAATCAAAAATGGTATTGAACGTCCACTGGGGGCCAAGAATATGAATTTCTCCTACCGGTATTACGACCTTTATTTATTTTAAAGCTTGTGAATATATGTACTGAACAAAAAATTTGTAAAAAAACCTAAATAAAGCACTGCGTTGATGGGCCGCGAAATGCGTATGGGAAGCGTCCCTTAAACTACACTTTCAATCAATCAATTACATGACATCCATGGTCGGAATATCGCGGGACTGGGGATGAAATAAATTCAAATAGGACACCAAAAAACATTAGAAAGCAGTAACTGTTTTAGTCGGAATGTAAAGAAAACTATAAAAAAAGTTGTTATATAACTGTAAAAAAGGGTGGGGGGCGAAAGATAAGCATTTAAAACTCACTATAGACAGGAATATAAAATGTACATTCTCGTGCTGTAAAACGCGCAAGATTATCTGTCGACATTGAAAGATGTCCAGGCTGATTTAACGTACAAGCAGATTCAAGAAGATGAGCAGGCTCAAAATGGGGGTAGTCCCCGGCCGAAGACAGTTTTTGCTAGTTGTTAACACATGGATCTATTTGGCAGACGAATGCATATATTGTTATATACTATCCATGACCTATATATAAACACATAACCAAAGGGCATCATATTCAACGAAAACATATTTATTATATCGAATATTAGATTTATCAGTCAAACATAAATATTTAACATTATACGAATCTTTTTAGCACCACGTATGCAAGCAAAAGAAACAGATAAGCACGGTAAGCTATACCGTATATCAATTATCTTCTACAATTTGGTTTAAACAATATATTTATTTCCTCAAAGGGAAACTGGGATCGGCGAACAGGCAAGCCTATACTAACGCCTCTCCCAGACAAACAAGTTGAAAATACAAATCGTGAATTGAATAAAAAAAAATTTGTCTGGGACACCATCACATCTCGGTAACTGTCCTCATAAAATATGCTAACACATTACCATTGTCGAATAGATGGAGTAGTATATGGACTATATGTTATTCCGAACGGCTTTTTGTGATATTTCGTAGAACGTTGTAAAGCCGCAATTGTCTTCTTTGAGTCACAATGTAAATATTCACAAAGGTTGCTAGTACCCTGAATCTGCGAACAATATCCGTTTTTCGATTCACATTTGCCCATTTTCCTAAATGTCACAGGTTCAACAGTTTCTGATTCTGGTAACAAAGTCCTTTTCCAACTGCATGTTTCCATACTTCCATACTTCTGGGAACACGGACAGTCCCACCGACACCTGTCCCGCACAGACGGTAAATTAATGTCACCATCCATGTCACTGAATCTGCTGGAAAACAGGGAAAACGTACTGGACTTAATGCAGTAAGCGTTATCTTCAGTACATGAGGCGTCATTAGACAGACAGCTCGTGTTCATGTATTCCACATCGTACTCGCACCCCATTCCCGAGGCACTATTCGACAACTCTGGGGTGATCTCTCCAATTTCGGAAGCACTATGTGATATCTCTGGTATCATTTCCGACCTGCGGTGTGATATTTCTGGCGTAATGTATCCCATTTGGTATATAGTATATAATAACTCCGGTACCAGTATATGTCCCATTTCCAGGTGACTTTGCGATAACTCTAGTGTGTTATCTCCCACAGCTGGGACACGTGATATTGGAATACCATTCTCCATATCAGATGCACTCTGTGCTGAGTCTATTATCTCATCTCCCAGAGCTTGAACATGTGATAAATCTGGTAAACCGTTTCCAATTTCCGGGGCATTTTGCGATAACGTTGGTAATATATCCAGTATATTCTCTGACTGACAAGGATATTCTCCATTGAGATCAACTGTTTCTGAAATAAACAATGGGAAATAAAAGTAAAGATACTGTCCCAGAACGGGGCAGGCTTAACTAATTTTTCACAAAATAAATCCTGCAGGCTGGTCATCAGATTTGATCTTGAATTCAGTGTTTTACCACTAGTCTGAATTATGTGATATGTCTCAAATTACCAATTTTAACAGAATAAAATATGCAGCATAAGTAATATGGTACCTAAGAGATCAAACAATTCCACCAGAGCTTCCTCCCAGAGAGCATCATCAACACGTTTGCATTCGCTCATATAACTTTGTCCGTATCCTGGAGCTACCATCAAGGTCGGCTCGGCACAATGCTGACTTTCGTTCAATCCTGGAAATTTCTCATCGTCCAAAGTGTATACTACACTGGTATCCACGTGTAATGGCTGGAAATAACATGATGGCGTAGAACATAAATTGATGTCCATCGTTCTTGCAGCTAAAGTCTACAATATATGTATATTCTTTGCTGTCCGCATTCGATAACTGAATTGAATAATATGCCTTAGTCGAGCCTATTTATTTCTTCAGGCCAGTGAATTACGTCAGTGATTAGACCACGTGGGACACTTAGTCACGCTAATCAGCAAAATACACAAGTCACGGTTGGTTGTTGTTTCACTGTATGTTTATCGGTGTTAATGACCAAGGCATTCACTAAACCGAAATCCCACTTGGAAGCTTCCAGAATCCACATGGCGTCCTTACCAGTGAGAATGGCAGTACTTATAGTACTGATGTCGGGTTTACTCAAGCGAATGGACAGTTAAGAAGTAAACTGAATTTGCGAAAATGTAAACTCTTAAGATAATTCAACCCCAAATTAGTGCCGAATACAAGAGAAATATATGTGGACCCAATTCCAGTTCAATAGCGAAACAGGACTGACTCGATTAAGTCCAGGTACTGTGGTGTGCAACAAGGCCAATCTCCGTCAGATCACGAGGAGCTAATCTTAGGGTGCGGACAAAAGCCCTCAAGGACAGGGGCTCTTATGGACACGACCCCAAGGGGCTTATTTCAAAAGTGGACACGAGCTCACAACTATATATTTTGATTGGGGAATATCCAACAAATACATGTAAAGGAAAATTTTAACAAATGAATAAATTTCATGAAAAAAAGGAAAAGTAGTTTTTCTTTCATTGGTTCTGTGTTGAACAGTCTGTTTTGATCTAATAAATTCAAAAAAATCATTTATTTTATTTTGTCATCATTGACATATTTTTAACGTAAAAAATTAATTACAATACTTTAAACATCTTAAGACTTGCGCTATTGTACTTTCCTTTATACTTCGCTATATGTAAGAGTTGTAGAATAAGTGGTAACAGCAATATAGACTTGTCAACATGTCCAGTCTTGTGCTATTGTAATTCACTTTGCAAATACGAAAATAAAAGAACTAATGAAAAAATGATAATAATAACTTCCTTAAATTTATTCTTTATTATTTTGTTGTAATCTTTCTTTGTATGTATTTGTTGGATATTCCCCGATTAAAATATATAGTTGTGGACTCGTGTCCGCTTTTGGAATAAGCCCATTGGGCTCGTGTCCTCAAGGGCTCCTGTCATGGGCCCTAATCTTAGACCAGTATAAGACTAATCTTTGCATGTATATGCATGCTACATCGTATCGCAAAAATATTCCTCGGTGTTCGGTACAGTGAATCTGAAATTGAAAATACGATATAGGTTGATTCAGCACTCGTTTAGCGTTTTTCGTAACTGCTAGCTGTGAAATAAAGATGTTTCACTAGTAGTACTAGCGTTAAAATATGTCCACGAAGCTAATTTATTAAGAGATACGGCGTAGTATTGTATTTGTTTGTCCTCACGACAAAGATATTATGTGCATGCTGTTCCGCCAAACTGTATATGACTGTATGACGAGAGGCAGTTATAGATAAAGATGATTGATTGATTGATTATTTTGGTTATGTCCAAGATTACCCTTCTAAAACCAGGTATATAGACATCTAAACGTAAATCCCCATAGCAATACAACGACACAGGCTGAATATGGTGTTGACGAATCTCGGCTTGAGGGTTTTCTTTCCCCTTTTCTCACTATTCCTTTCCCTAAATACTGCCATCGGGATTCCCACAAACGAGTTCAACCTTATAATATATTGTCATAGACCCGAAAATGAGAAACAGTACGGAGTTGATTTTATTTTTCAGCTTATTTATAATGATCTAAAGAAAACATCGCTATTTCAGCGGATTTTTTCAAATCAGTTTAAATACATGCAGAATCAACCGTGCAACGCTTGACATTTGAATATCGTATTCTGATCGCAGGCAATGCAAGCTTTATCCACATATCACAACTGTGATTTTATAAAATAAAACGACAAGAATGTTCCTCAACTGCGTAAAAATACAGATAACATAATATAAATATTTAACCCAGTGCTTTTGTCATTGCTCCTCGGGAAAGCAGAAATGTCTAACAGGGGTGTGTTACAAAATAAATATAACACAGTCTCCAATGTAAATCCAAATATAAAGGCGTTTATCCACATAGGCATCAAACATAAAATATACACAGTAATCGGCTTTCCAGATGCACCAAGTTTGGAAATCCAAAACTGTCAAAATGCAGTTTCCGTACAGAGTTTGGTTATCCAGAAAACTAAAGATAATTGATTGATCGAATTTGTAGTTCAAGGGCTGTTTCCCGTCAACTCGATCTTTTATTTACATTTTGGTACATCTCTTAGTTCATTTAAGATCTTTACAAGTGCGATATTTTACAAAAACAATGACAGAACGTTGAAGTTTTATACGAAGGTATTGCAATGAACCAACATGTCAGATGGACACATAAACAAGACAGAACTAGAACTTTGCCCAATAATATAGGTAACAATATGAAACATATTACATATGAACAGTATAAAAACATGTGTGTGCTCCACACATTCGGTCAACAACCAGAACTCAAGCAGGGTTTTGCACTTAGTGATCGAGCATCAGTTCTCCAATATAAGGTTCAGTATGAGCTAAAGAGAAATCTTCAATGTGAAATTATGAAAGGGATTTTTTTTAAGTTTAAGGTTAATTCGGAATCCGAATATAAGTTGAATTAAAATTTAATAAGAAATTTTGAATAAATAAAGTTAGTTGAAGCACTGTTACGTCATAGCAATCATCTTTGTATCCGTTTACCTGGTAACTCGTTCAGATAAGATGCCATCGCCGAATTTCCGTATTGAGTTTCTCGTAAGACAATGTATTTCGATTAATCCAAGCTGGCATTACCAACACTTGAAGTCATTTACCGCCAGTAGGTGATAAAGTATCCTACATGTACTATCGTACGTGTGTTACATGTACAAACGGAATTAGACAGCATTAGATCAAACAACTCAAAACACATCGTCCCAGCTTGATTCTTCTCACAAGGAAAACACATACGATACTCGGTCCATACAGGTACCAGATTGGAGTTATTTAAGTCACCGAAGACGATTATGTTTGATATAATCTGAAATCCTCTTTTCAATCTGCCATAATCCACACGAAGTCTCGTTGGCGATATCCCAAGCAACGTCTTCGTCTGATGGTATGGGGAACGTCTTGATCTGGTGGTATTTGGAACGTCTTGGTCTGGCGGTGTTTGGAACGTCTTCGTCTGGTGATGTTTGGAACGTCTTGGTCTGGAGGTGTTTGGGACGTCTTGGTCTGGTGGTGTTTGGGACGTCTTGGTCTGGTGGTGTAGGGAACGCCTTGGTCTGGTGGTATTAGAAACGTCTTGGCCTGGTGGTAGGCCTACTTGGAACGTCTTGCTCTGGTGGTATTTGGGACTTCTCGGTTTTATGATATTTGGAACGTCATGGTCTGGAGGTATTAGGGCTGAGAACACTTTTACCAGTTTCCTCAATAAGCGCTATACACTCATCACGAGGAATTACCCCTATACCAAAACTGGCGATTTGGGGGTCTGGCCCAGGTTGGGTGGGGGAAGGGGTGGGGGCAATTTATTATCGTTACCTCTCGGGGAAGAGAGCTAAACATTCCTTACTATGTATTTGAGCCAAGCTCTACATGTAAAATGTAAAAGCCGAGATTGTCGACATGATGGCGATGTTAAATCTTAATTCTCTCTCTCTCTCAATTGTTTCGGAAGTAAGTTTTCGCCTATTTTTTAAAGGATTGTCGGAAATTTTGTTTTTCGATATTTTCTCTCAAAAACTTATCGTTAAGATAGAGAATAATTAGTTTGGGTAAAAAAAATTACTTTTATACCCTTTTAGGCAAGAAAAATGCAAAATAAATGAGCAGAAAACTCGACTTTCTGAGGACATCTCGTGACCGCTATTTTGAATTTTCATAGGATACGTTGCAGCTATGATTATGCAGTCTCCAAATGAAGACAATAAGATTCGCTTAAAAGTCACAAAATGTAAGCTCTCTTGTAATAAAAAAGTTGACCAGATAGGGTTAATGCACACAAAGAGCGAAGACTGTTTAATGGTAACATGCACTTCATAAATAAACTCACACTAATGAAGTACCGAGTGAAACGTTTTAAAAATAACAAAATCCCGCCGTAATACACGCATAGTTGATAAACATATGTGTTTAATTTCAACATGACAATCTAAACAGTTTAGTTTTACTTTTGATTATATGTGAAAAACCATAGAAAATATACAGCGCTGATCTACTGGAAGCTGAGGCCGGAAAATTATATACTAACAATTAAAAAATTTCTTAAAAAGAATGCCGTTAATACATCTATCGCCAGGCGTAGTTTTGTTGAAGCAACGCAAATCTTTTCGAAAATTGTATTGCTTTCAACACGGGGATAATCTATAAACCCTACTATTCACTCAATCAGCAGTTGTTTGATAACATGATAACGTGGATAATGGTATGTAACTTTCCATAACTAATCTTATCTTAGTCCAGCGAAACTTTACAATGAAGCTCTAAAAAGGCCACTCGAGTTGGTGCCAATTTGAGCAACACATTTCCTCAGTTTGTAAACTCCTAAACTATTGACAGGCGCCTAGTTTGAACCTGTCTGGTTAGAGGACGATGTTAACATGACTGAGCTCATTTGATTTTCTTTGCCATATTCGGCATCTGCATTTTTCTCCTATTTAGCAACATTTGCTCATGCCATCAACACAGAGAATTGTATCACTTGCTGATTTGATGGCATGACTAACGGGTAATCGGCGTCAACAGGTCATCAGTCTGTAATCATATCCAAGCATCCACAATATGTGATGAATGATTTATTTGCCAAAAGTTTAATTACATCACAGTCAACGAAGACAGCTGGTGGATTAAATCAGTGCCTTGCTGGGCGTAGAAGTTTATGGTAAGATATACGATTGTAAAGTAAGGAACTCCTTGATTAGAGGAACTGGGTTGATTGAAATGTAGCCTGGACAATAATAACTGAGCTGAGGGATATAGTATAATTCTAGATGAAGATCAAACGAACTGCGTAATTGTTGAACAACTGCAAATTTATCACAGTGCCCTGAAATACGTAGATTTATTATTATTGATGAATGTATAACCGTGCCAACAAGCATAGTGAATATCTAACAAATCACAATAAAAACATACGATATAGACTTAATGTAAAATGTTTAGCACCGCATTATAGACAATACAAATATCCCCAATGTTTTTTTTTTGTTTTTTTTATTCGTTTAAGTATGTACACGTAACATACATGACATAATAGCAGTATGATGCAAATTATGAACAAATACGCACATCTAGACACATATAAATGATATACATAAATAACACCCAAAACATACGAAATACATACAACATATCTGTGCCATTATATATTAGCCTAATTTGGTCTTGGAATGGGCCGTGTTGAAACTCAACGAGATGGGTATGCGGTTGATGGTTCTATATGCATACAATTTATGGCAAGTACATATTGTTACGTTTCAAAATAGTGTTGAACCAAAAGCCATTTTCCACGAAATTTATCGGCAGTATTGTATACGGAGGAAGTAACTTTTCAATGTTATATTGGTTCTTAAATTTATTTACAAGAGCTTTAGTGCTCAAAGTTGAGCTCTTGAATTTATTGTTGTATATATATCGTTTAGTTATTATCATTAATGTATTCAACAATTGCTGTTGCATACCCCATCCACATATTATCTTGTCACTTGTTATAGAACATTGTATATTTAAAGTTTCGTCTAGCCATTTTTCAATCTCTGTCCAAAGTTTTTGTACGACGGGGCAGAATATAAATAAGTGTTCAGCTGATTCTTTTGCTGTATTGCAATAGGAACAAATATTATCATCCATTTTCCCTATTACATGTAAAAATGCGTTTGTGCAAATTGTCCTTTGTAAAATTCTATGCTGCATATCCCGAAGTTTCGTTTCCTTTGTACTATCAAAATTGCTCTTGTACACTTCCTCCCACTTGATTTGTGATTGAAGATTTAAAATTGTTTCCCATTTCTCGCTAGCTTTAGTTGTATAAGGTTCATTTGGGGTATTTAAAACATCATAGAAGTGCCTACATCCCCTTTCCTGCCTTATCAGAGTCCGTTTCTCAATTCCAAGAGTTGGAGACAGGTGTTCTGGCTCAATATATAGCGATTCTTTGGCTATTAGATCTTTAAATTCTTTTGGAACGGATTTAAGTACTCGCATATAATCTAAACAGGTTCCTTTTAGATCGTGTTTTTTTTCCAGTTCGTCAAATTTGATAAATTCTCCCTTTCGATCCAAAATATGCCTCACATTTATAATACCTTTTTTATACCAGTCTTTGATAAAAAGCGACTGCTTTAGATTTGAATTGTACCAAAGTGGTTCGTCCATAATGTCCTTGATAGAAGTAGGTCGAAGTTTTTTTCGTAATTCACCCCAAGCTTCAAACGCATGTTTCCAAAAGGAATTTTCTATGATGAGGTGATTTCCGTAATATAATTGCTTCCGACGTCCCATACACATGGAGTTTCAGTCAGATTTTGGTTAATTATATCAGACCATTTTTTATTCTGTGTGAGTAGTCGGCGTATCCACGATATTTTAAGACTATGGATGAAGTTCATTACATTTACCATTCTAAGACCTCCGCTTTTATAGCTTTGAGTTATTACACATCTTTTGATCCTATCATTTCCCCCGTTCCAAATAAATTTAAATAGAAGAGAGTTT
>JAVTVY010012798.1:0-56844 GCA_036873755.1 Hanleya hanleyi
GTTGAATAAATTTTTAGTGGTGATCAAACAAAATTGATACAAAAACTATGTTTCTATGTACAATTTAATGTTCATATCAACTCATTTATCGAGAAAATATGATTTCTTTAATATTTCTGGTCGGACTAACATTGTCTGTCCTCTCTGGCCATGACATCTTTATGCTGGAAAACTGTTGAACCAGATGGACAAATTACTACCAATTTCATCAAAATGTTGATGATGCTTGTACTTGTAACTGAAGTGAGTCAAATTTGATCTACCTTAGTTGGATTGAAGAAAAAATACATTTTAATAATCAAGTTAATATTGTCTGTCCTATGTTCGTCCGACCACAAAGTGGTCTAATTCTCCAAATATTGCATGGCTCAATAATGACAAGTGTTCAATGCCATCTGACTTTGTCCGTTGACATCACTTATGGGTAATACTTTGTTAATGTTAACCTGAGAACTCACAGACTTAGAAATAAATGTGTCTGTCCTTGTGTTGGACGAACCAAATTTGTGTTACAGGCGACACCTGATGCTCAGATAAAACATTGTTCAAGCTGTCGAGAGACAAATTGACTTATCATCTGGCATTCATGAACATGAATTTTGTCATTTGCAAATCATTTAAAAACATTACCAATCTTTTTGTCAATAAGAATACAGAATATCGCCAATTTATGTTGGTTGGACTGACAGAGGACAGACAGTGTCGGACTAACATAAGACAGACAGGTTGGACTAACATAAGACAGACATGTTGGACTAACAGAAGACAACTTTTGTTGAACCAGGGTAATAGATGGATTTCCTTTATCATTCTCAGTGGCAAATCTCAGTTAACAACTTTATATGAATTATTATCTAGCTGAAAATATTCTGAGGCATTCATATCCCTTACTGTCCAGAAGTGTCTTTGAAGTAACTTTGAAGTAACTTTAAAGTGTGGCCATATTTTAAACTTGAAGTGCAAGGCTCAGAGTCAGAAGTGTGCTTGCAGTGTGGGTATTGTTTCGTAGCAATGCCATATAAGGGCATTGAAGTCACAATGAAGTCACTTGGAAGTACTTTTGAAGTGTGCCTCAAATATGTTAATTAAGTACTGCAAAGGCACTTCATAGACACTTCCACAGAAGGGTAACCTTCATAGGCACTTCTGAAGTGCTCTTGAAGTACCTAATTAGCAAATTTGAGGCACTTATATGGCAAGGCACTTCATCCACTCTTCTACAGAAGGATACCTTTCATATGCACTTCTGAAGTACCTTATTAGTATCATAGCAAATCCGTGTAATGAAAAGGTATGTAGCCACGAGATATTTACTTTCCCGGAAAAGAAGGCACAAATATATATTTGAGCACAGAACGTTTTATTTAGAGAAAATACAGAGTGAGACAAAACAGTACATCATAAAATATTTACAATAAACCGGATGGTTCTTAACAAGAAACATGTAGTTTATATAACCGCTAGCACAAATCCTTGAGACAAAATACAGCTCAGTACTATATATGTATGTATTTACATGCGGTCTTTGGTATGAGAATTCATTGCAGTATTAGTATTATTATAAAGGGTGACCGTGTTCTTGTCCAACTTGAACTTGAAGCAGCAGATCTTTCGAAGGATAGTTTGCTTTTAATAGTTGCCCTGAGGTCCACTTGGACGTAATCCAACCTTTGCTGAAACCCACCAGTCTGAATTGTGAACTTCTTGGCCTGTGGCGATAAAGACATGCATATAATTAAAACCTGATCAGTTGTATATATGGTTCCATATGACATGCAATCCAGTTTTTCTTTTTTTTAATACACTCAGGATGATTGAATAGGTTACCATAAAGGGTAAAGAATGGAACACATCCCTACGATTTACAAAAGATTGATGAAGATGTCTATTATCCTTTCTTTAGTACTCCATGATATACAACAAGGGAGATAAACAGTTTGTGTGATGTTCTAACCAATATACACTATGAAGAAATCAACCCTACCTAGGTGTGCTCATTAAATTTCCCATCAGTCGAGTGGCTGCTTGAAGTGAACTGAGTTCCTTGTAGCAGCTGTATTCTGGAATATGAAAGTATATACAATGTAAGAAGCCATTAGAATTGAAGAGAAACAATCATGTGAATTTTTATAGTTTGTCTTTGTTAATTTCTGGTTCAACTAAATCTCCATACAGGGTTTCAAATAACAAATAAATGCTTATTAACTACAAATTGTATTCTTAAATTTTTTAAATGAAATAAATGTATGAAATGAAATGTTCTCATTTCTCAAGATGTGGGTAGAAATGTACAATTGAACTGTGTGAAGATCCTTAGCTTTGGTATATGAATAGTGCAATCAATAGACAAGGAAAATATAGCCTGTTATAATGATGAAAAGTCTAATCATAATTGATTATACTTTTTCTAATTACAGCTAAAAATATTATTATCAATATATTTTAAAACTTATTTCTTTACCATTTTGTCAAAAATCTGGTATGGAAATATTCTACAATCTTCTGCAAGGAACAAAAATCAATAAATTTTATAAATCAATAAACAGTTAAAAACAACAAGATAATTTATTTAGAGCTACCATCCCCCCAACCAGTTAAATCCACCTGTTTTGACATGAACAGGAAGTATACAAGCAGTTTTGTGATAAAAATATCTCACCCTCAGGGGATTTCCTCCAGGGGTGCATACCAATCTTAGATGAGGTCCCCAAGCCTGGGGTTTCCAAGCTGACAATTCACACAAGCATAACAATGGCAATTAATCCACACTGCCTTGATAAACCTGGGTAGATCTGAAAGTGATATTGAGACAGAGATATGCAGGGTCTGAAATAACGGTCGGACATCGGACATGTCCGATCAAAATCCGCCCTACGCCAAAAAAAAAAAAGTCTCCGGACAAAATTCTAACTGGGAAACATCATCGGACAATTTAAGTTCAGATCTCGTCTTTATTCTCCTTGCAAAGTTCGTCAGATTAGCTTATTTCTCTCGTAAAGTGTAGATAATCACGATTGACAACCCATTACATTTTCTGAGTAAGGCTGTCATGTACCATGGAATCGTGGTTGTTAAAAAAAGCCGGAAGTTTTGATGAAACTACGTCTGCGCTTTGCGCGAGGCATGTTCAGCCCTCAAAACGAGGTCATGGCTGATCAATAGCCCTTATCCCTCTAGGCGAAATTTACACTGGTTACGAGTTTTCCGCTATCCCCCGAAGTGATATGGTAATGAGCTTTAGCCATAAAAGGATGTTTCCGAGACCCCGAGTCGAATGATAATGAGCTTCTGCCATTTATGGATGTTTCCGTAAGAGTTCTATATTTTCTCTCGGGGAATACACTGGATCGAGGTGGAGATTGCAGATCTAACCCAAATTCACGTTACAGCTTGGAACTTTCACTTTCCAATGTGCGGCAACAACAACAACGCCAACGATAAATGGTTGTTGTCAACGACTAAAACTTGCCGTTTTCAGTGGTTTTAGGCGAATAATGACAGAGACAGTTTAACAACACAAGTAATTAGGTATTAATTAAACTATTTTCAATGATCTTGTCAGTCAATAAATTTATTTATGTGAAATTTGGGCACATTTAATATGGACGTAAAAAATAAAAAATCTCATTTTCAATTTTTTTATTGTTCAGCTCCGATACGTCAAGCTGTGTCTCCTCTTAACTTGACTTCTCTTTGTTTCGATTCAGCTTAAATCAACAGGATGGGGTTTTTTTCATAAAAATTATTTTATGAAAAATATCTAACAATAATATCATTTTTACCTGGTGAACTTACAAAAAACCCCAAATTTTTCTGTGCATTTTCATCATTCCTACAGTGCCAAAAATGGCCGAGAATGCATCTCCAGCAACCTAGAAACATTTGGCTTCCGGGGCCTAGGCGGCCCCTGGACCCCGGCCTGGGTTTGCTGGGATACTAAAATGTCAGATCAAATTGAAATTCCTTATTTCAGACCCTGGATATGGATATTTCGCCATGCTATATGACCCGTTAAATTTGACTAATTATAAGGTGGAGTACATTATTACAACCTGCAGTCCATATAGCAATATTTATTGAGGCCAATATCAATGTTTTAATATGCCAAGGATATGTCAAGGGAAACTTGTTGATAAAATAAATAGCTGATACTCCCAGATCTACATCACTGTTCAGCTCAAAAACAGAAAAATTATAGTTATATTTATAATTTACTTACCATATCACTAGCTGCACTCATCACCATCTGCAATACAGTTCTTCAAACCTCCATAGTTCTAGCTTAACATGAACAAAAATCCATCTGATTTTTGCAGTTGGAGAGGTCAGCCATTTTGTTTGTTGTCGACTGGTGGCGCCCCCGGTGTTCAATTAAATTTTCAAGGGCAGATAACTCCACCCATTTTGACGAGACAGTTCAGAAGAAAAAGACTATCAGAAACAGAAATTATATATATATTATATTTAGTGATAATAATGAAGAGGATAATATAAAGTATTCTTTAATGGGCATTTTTTGTTGCTGACATTATGTTATGTTAGAACTGATTCTTCTAAAAATATTTTCCCATTTTGTCCAATTTTACTATAAAATTATGGATTTGGAATGATTATAAAATCTGAATTCAACAAGATTTCTTATCTAATATGATACTGTTTTGATAACACTAATATGTGAGAGACTGATATTATTAATATCTTTATTTTATTCAAATAGAAACCCATGGTACTGATCACTTTAAAAGATCAAAAAAGTGTTCACAGTTCTGACTACTCAGTAATATGTCAGTAACCACATGTGAATATTTTACACAGTTGTAGCTATTTTGAACTGTGAAGTACAAATCTGATGTTTAGTGGTTTCATTGAAATGAGATTTGATGTCACTGAGTGAAATCAAATCAGCAAACTTTAAGCTGGGATATTCCCAGAGCTAATTAATAGCATTGAAACTTGTATACATGTAGGCCTAGTTCTAATTTATAATGTTATGTTACTCTAACAGTTTGTGGAAAAATTCCAATAATCTAGAAATCCTATTGGGTTGAATGTTATAGGATTTTTCAGAATCTTAAATAGGATTTTTCAGACTCCTATATTTTAGAATCTTATATGATTTTTTAGAATCTTATATGATTTTTCAAAATCTAAAAGGATCCCATAATATATTTTTTGTAAGGGGACGTGCCCCAAGTTATGCTATAAAACTGACAAGGTCTAAGAAGTGTCTTTGAGGAGTACCTTAGATTATGCCGAACAATAACTAAGTCTCAGAAGTGTCCCTGAAGTCCCCCAAGTTTTGCTGAAGAATTGACAAAGTCCATGAAGTGTCTTTGAGGAGTACCTTGGATTATGCCGAACAAAAACAAAGTCTCAGAAGTGTCTCTGAAGTCCCTCATTTTTTTTTATGAAATTGACAAAGTCCATGAAGTGTCTTTGAGGAGTCCCTTGACTACTGCCTTTTTCTAATGAAGTACCTTTGAAGTGTGCCAATATTTTTCTGTTAAGCTTAGTGCTCAGTGTACTTTCTCAGAGGGGCACTTCTAGGCACACTCCCCGCTACATGAAGTGTGACACTTCTGGACAGTAAGGGATAGGATGCAATTCCCATTATAACGCTGTCCGTCTTCTGTTTGTCCGACACTGTCTGTCCTCTGTTTGTCCGACACTGTCTGTCTCTCGTTTGTCCAACACTATTTGGCAGTTTAAATGTTTGTGAGTAACAATTACAGACTTGAACACAGTTTTCGTAAGTATTTACTTATTTTTCAACATCTAGCTAACTTTTAGAATCAATTCATGTTGGAATAGAGGGAATTAGACATTTTATGGCCACTTTCCTGTCTCCGTTTGTCCGACACATTATTTTATGTTGGCCATAATTATGATCTAAAGGAGCATTCATAGTTAAATGATATATTTATTTCTAAGACTTGCGATACTTTGGGGCTAGGAAAGCAATGACCAATAAATATGTTTAGGAATCATGGAGAAAATGCATAAAACTTCATTTTTGTCTGTCCTCGTTCGTCCAACACCAAGTTCAACATGCATGATAAAACTAGATTATTTCTTTTGAATCAGGTGAGGCATTATCTTTAAACAAATTTATTGATGAACCTCAACAATCAGTTAATCTATAGAAAAGAAATATTTTGTGAAAAAAGTAGGTTGATATTTTGTCATGGATGTCACACAAACGGTAACACCAAATCACGGAAACACCCAGTCGGCATTTGAAATGTTTCTCTGCTGCCCTAATGTGGGACACTTTTTTATCGAGCCCGTAGCTTTAGCTGCGGAAAGCTCGATATAGGTGCCACAATGATGTCCGTCTGTCTATCTGTCTATCTAGTTTGATCCTAAGGCCTGCCCTACCACCGAACCCTCATATTTCAGATGCGTACATCGGGCTACACATATTGAACGCCTCCACTACCCTCGGGGAGCATGTCCCCACTCCTGGGACCCCAGGACCAAGTAAATGTAAATGTTCCTGTCCACAGCTTCTCGGCCTCACCTACATGTATGTCTCCTAAACTAAGGCCAGCCCGATCCCCCGAACTCTCATCTATTCCAAATGCGTACATCTGGCTACACTTATTGGACCCATCCACTACCCTTGGGGAGCATGTCCCCATCCCTGGGGCACCGAGCCCCACCCCATATCTCCTAAAGTAAGCTTTGCTCGACCCCATACCCTCATATAGTTTGGAAGCTCAGATAATCCTGTACACTTATTCAACCCATCCACTACTCCCGGGAGCATGTGCTCACCCCTGGGGCACCGAGCCCCACCCTATATCTTCTAAACTAACTTCACCCGACCCCATACCATCATATTTTCCCACAGCTTACATGATCCTAGACACTTATTCAACCCATGCGCTACCCATATTATGCATGGAAGCATGTCCCCACCCTCGGGGCACTGTGCCCCACCATCCATCACCTAAACTAAGCTTCTCCTGATCCCATATCCTCATATTTTCCTGAAGCTTACATCATGCTACTTTTATTCAATGAATGCATTGCCCAACTCCGTACCCTCATATTTCAATTTCTAATTTTATACATGTATCTTTTTTTTGGTGAGACTAACCTGTTTTTAGGCATGAGATGCAGTGTACATTGTATTACAGGCATACATGTGCCAAATCGTCTACAGTATATTATTCCTTTATAGTATTTAGAGCATTTCCACAAAGTGGATGCTGTTATGTTTTCATGAGAAACGGCTCCGCCGGATCCGCCGCCGCGACTTTAAACGTGAATATCTGTGAAACCGTTAAATATTTTCGGGTCAAACTTTGTGTGCTATCTCCTTAGGCCTGGGAAAATTTTCTGGTTGTGTTTTGATAGCTGCTGTTTACCACTAGGTGGCGTTGTAGTCACAGCATAGGTGAACCTTTCTGTGACGATTTCGTCTGAACGACTGGTTTGATTTCTATGAAATTTTATTACAATGGTCTTGAAGGATAGGCAATGTGCTGAAAAGGTTTTGGTGTAGTTGGCATAATTTTAAAGGAACGTTTTTTGCATCTCAAAAAAAGAAGTTTTTCGTGAATTGAAAATTTACCAATTCGCTGGGAGAAATATTTAAAAATTGTTCTATTCTAGGTTTCCAAGCATAAATATAGGATTGCCACATGATAATTCCCTTTCGGCGCAAACCAAATTGTCATTTAAATGAAAAATCTCAATTATTTGACTTGACGGCAAAACCTCTATAACCATCATCATGATTAAAGTTTTTGCCATTGAGCTCTTTGTGCCATCTTCCTAGGGCTTTACATTTCACCTGCTTGTTTTTCGTGGTATTTGGTCATCACTAGGTGGCTTTGTAGTCAGAGCATAGGTAAACCTTTCTGTGACGATTTCATCTGAACTACTGGTTTGATTTCTATGAAATTTTATCACAATGGTCTTGAAGGATAGGCAATGTGCTGAAAAGGTTTTGGTGAAGTTGGCATAATTTTAAAGGCACGTTTTTTGCATCTCAAAAAAAGAAGTTTTTCGTGAATTGAAAATTTACCAATTCGCTTGGAGAAATATTTGAAAATTGTTCTATTCTAGGTTTCCAAGCATAAATATAGGATTGCCGCATGATAATTCCCTTTCAGCGCAAACCAAATTGTAATTTAAATGAAAAATCTCAATTATTTGACTTATCGGCAAAACCTCCATAACCAGTATCATGATTAAAGTTTTTGCCATTGAACTCTTTATGTGCCATCTTCCTAGGGCTTTCCATTTCACCTGCTTGTTTTTCATGGTATCTGGTCATCACTAGGTGGCGCTATAGACATGAATTCAAGTAAACTTGTGTAACGCGATATCTTCTAAACAACTTGTTTGATTTCCATGAAATTTGGATATAATGATCTTGCAAGATAAGCAAAGGACTGATAAGATTTTGGCGATGATGGCGAAATCAAGGAGGCGCGTTTTTGCATCCCAAAATAAGATTTTTTTTTGACAAAATGGAAATTTACTTCTTTGGATCTGGGAAAAATAATTCTCATTTGCTGAACATGAATATACATGTAACATTCCCAGTGTTATAATTCAGATCCCCTGTAAGCCCAATGGCCTCCTTTTTGAATACGTGAAATTCTCATGACTCCAGTCCAATGTCTACATCCCCCAGGCCACATCTGGGGATTTTGCTTCATCTTGTGATTTTGTAATATTTGTTCATCATTGGGTGGTACTATAGATAGTAAATTTATTGGCACTTCATGAAGTTTATTATTGTGATGTTGTTGGACAGACTAAGGATTTCAAAGAATTGAATTTTTTTTTTTTTTTTTTTTTTTAACCCTTTCACCGATTAAACCCGGTGCACGGGGATAACGAGAGTGCCACCCGTACGACCATCCCCGGTAGACCGGGTTAGCTTTAAACCCGTTCGCTATCACGATGGGTACAGCACTTTTATTTTTTTGCATTCGTTTTAACGGAAACCTATCAAACACTGTATACTTCTGGAAAGCCGAAACCCTGATCAATTTGATTCTCGAAATTGTTTGCTTGTTTGAAAAATAAATAAAACAAATTTAGATGTTGAACGAAAAAAATCGGAATGAAAAATGCATTTTTCCCCACATACCGTGTGACGGGCATCTCGGCAGCGAGCCGCAAAAATGGAAAAAATCATCGAAAACCTCATCCTAACTCCTGTATTTTTTATGTTACATGACTGGTAAAGCGTGGTGAATATTCCCCAGACGGCTGAAACTGCCAACGACGACCGGCAAAGTTTATTTCCATATTTTTACGAGTCTTGATCCGCAAAGTTTGTCGAACACATTTCAAAATGTCGGCAGCAAGCTGCGTTATTGAGCCGACGAGCCAATCGGTATGCGTAATTTTGCCCACGTGACCTCTAGCAGCCAACAGATTTGAGACGAGCGTAGACAGTGGCTGGAAGGATGGAATGACATCATTTTATAATCCAATCGTATCCTCCGTTTTATTTTGCCATCCATTCAAGGTTATTTCCTGTGTAGAAAGGTGAAAGGTCGCTCTTTCCAATGAGAGGTCAAACATGAAAATTGGCCGAGTAAAACTCGAGAAAAACGCTGTCAAATGCGGTCGAAAAAAGACGATTTCTCCGTTGGATTTTGATGTTTTTCAGTCGAGAAAGCCGGGGAAAGCGCATTCTCTCGCAGTAAAACCTAATTTTGTATGCTATTTTATTTATTTTGCTATAAAACTAGAGCAGATAACACTGGAGTGTGTATTGTGGAGACAGGTTTCTTATGTTTTTCTACAAATCTCGGACGCAAACGCAATTTCTAGCATTCCAAAGACAACATATACAAATTTTAACAGTTCTCAGGGAATTGATCGTCAGCAGGTCACTTTTGTCAGGGGAAATAATCGGTGAAAGGGTTAATGACTGACATTGCTTTAGGGCCACCTCCCATACGAATTTCGCAGCCCATCAACAAAATGCTTTATTTATATTTCATTAAACAATCTTTTTTACAATTCATTATTTTATTAACATTATGGTTTAAAAATGGATTGACAGGACATTGGTTCTGCTAGTGCTGGCATAGACATGTGGCAATGGGGATATTGACAACTGAATGTATCTAAATCTAGACTACATCAGGGCCTGCTTACACAAATAACTAAAATGCAACCAGGGAAAATATGCTGCTATACTGTATGGAGAATTGCAAGTATTCAAGGGAGCTTCAATTCAGGGCATTTTGGTCGAATAGACATACATGTACTGTAACATTGATACCTGGCATGTCTACATGTGTATGTTGAGGTTCGTATGTTGACCATTCAGCTACAAAATCTGAAGTGGTTGACTTATTGCACAATGCATTTTACATAAGGGGACTGGTGGACGCTTGTGTCAACAAAGTAAACACTTCACTCTCCAATACTTATGTAGTAATTTGATCCAGTTCATTGATATGGATATCCCAATTATATTTTGTTAGCCCCCAGTAGGGCCCTGAGCTTCCAGATATCTGGAGATGCATTCTGGCCAATTTTCAATGAATAAAATCACAAATTATCACTCAGTTAATGCTCATTGATAATTCCCTTTCAGTGCTAACCAAATTGTCATTTAAATGAAAAATCTCAATTATCTGACTTAATGTCAAAACCTCCATAACCATTATCATGATTAAAGGTTTTTCCCATTGAACTCTTATAAATGTGCCATCTCCCTAGGGGCTTTAGATTTCACCTGCTTGTTTTTCGTGGCATTTGGTCTTCACTAGGTGGTGCTATAGACATGAATGCAGGTAAACATGTGTAACATCATATCTTCTGACCAACGTGTTTGATTTCCATGAAATTTGGGTATAATTATCTTGCAAGATGGGCAAAGGACTGACAAGATTTTGGTGGTGTTGGCGAATTATGGAGACAAATTTTTGCATCTCAAAATAAGATTTTGTTTTCACAAAAATGGAAATTTGCTTCTTAATCAGGGAAAAGTAATTCTGTTTTGCTGAATATGAATGTAACATTCCCAGTGTTATAATTCAAATGAACATTTTTTTAAATATATGAAATTCTCATGACTAGTTTGAATAAAATCACAAATAATCACTCAGTTAATGCTCAATTGTTTTGTTTTATGTGGAGGTCCCCAGAATTTATTTGAAACTCGAGATTGAAATTGCACATACCGTTGTATTTTTTTAACTGAAACAGTAGAAAGATTTTTGAAGTGGAACTTCTACATACCTGCTATATGGCACATCCCACCTGGGAATTTTTTACATGTTTATCTAATTGAAGTAATCCGTTGGAACCACTGATGATTTTCCAATAATAGTGAAGAAAAGCAACTCTGAGTAGGGATAACAATTTCAGTCTATATATTTCACTATTAGTTATAGAATGTTCAGCAGTGAGCAAAGTTACAAAAAGCTCCATACGCACAGTATACAAGGCATAATGTGTTCTTAGCCAATACACATTTATGAATAGGTACGTGTAAGGCAGTAAATCATGTCAGTCGGGTTGGACAGATAATAAAATGCTGTCATTTCCAGAAATTGTTAAATGTTAAGCGATAACCTGACAGCAATCTACAAATGGTGTGATTCAGGGGATACAATACACACTCTAATTGATGAAAAGAATACATAATCTGCTTATTTGGCAAGAACTAAGTAAACTGTACACAAGTTTACTGCAGTGGGTATGTATCTACATTGAATATTTCTACATGTCATGAAGTTTGGATAAGGATTGTCATTTTGAGGACCCATTTTGAGATAATCCAGGTATAATTTTCTTGGCAATCCACATCAGAATTGATGGAAACCTACAAATGTTGTAACTCTCATGTTTCATAATTGTATATTCCCATGTGAGTTACAACATTTGTAGGTTTCCATCAATTCTGATGTGGATTGCCAAGAAAATTATACCTATATTATCTTAAAACGAGTCCTTATCCAAACTTCATAACACGTAGAAATATTCAATGTAGGTACATAACCACTATATCACCATACTTTATTCATTTATGTACAGTTTCCTTAATTCTTGTCAAATAAGCAGATAATGTTTTGTTTTCACTGTCATCACTGTCGAAATATGGGTACCATGACGGAGTGATAGATCACACAGCCAGTGAAGGTTCCCATTTTCATTGAATGTCGTTATTGCCTAAGTAGTATTAGCAGCATTTTACAACAACAACAATTCGCTGACTTGCAGTGAAAAATAATGGTGAAAGGTATTTATTTTTTGTTGTTTGGCATTTTTATTCGCTGGCATTGTTTCAGATAGAATACAACAACCTATTTCATGCAATCAGGAATGAAAAGAGGCTTAAAATCTTTATGTTCAAACTTACGTAGAAAATATAAAAGTGGCAATTTGAAATTTTATTTTTATTCTATTTTTTAATGTCAGTGGGCTCATGCAACGCAAAATAAAGTTAATGTTGCCTTACACTCGGTTTCTCCCATTGGTGAAGAAATCTCTTCTCAGAGGCACTTCTACCAGGGATGATTTCTGATTGCTCATCCTCCAGGGTTATGTTCCCCACCCTTTGTCCCATCCTAAAAAAAATTGCCACCCTTAATAGGGGGTGTGCCCAAATTGGTGAGATCTAAAGCCCTGTGAGTACCAAATTATGTGTTACAAAATTATCTGGGGAAATGCTCTTCGCCCGTGTTTCACACGAGCTTTAATTTTGTATATGAAGACCTGGAAGACTAGCAGATCCTATTGTGGCGTGTCACTGTGGTTTTGGCATCAACAGAAACCACTCTATTTAACTGCTTCGGGCTTTCGTTTCACTTTAATTTGTTTTGTTTTGTTTGTTTTTGTCAAACCTCTGTAATTGTGTCAAAATATTACGTGTTATCTGGGACTCTACAAATCTAATTAAAAACTGAAACTGGCTTTGTGTTTTAGCTAATTTTGAAGAGTCGCTTATGCGTGAAGTTGATGGTATAAATTGTTTGTGTGTTGATGTTTCTCATTCATTCGCCACTCATTTCTCGACATTTTACATCTTGGTAAATTTAGCTGGCAAGATGAAGTCCGTAGGAGCAGCAATGTTCATGGTAAGTTCTTCATCTATACTAACAGAATAGTTTTGTTGAAAAAAAACATTGCATCACGGTATATCTCCCAGTTGTAATAGCACTTGATTGGTCAATTCAAATTTTCAAAAGGAAACCCGTGATTTTTATTGGCCCGAGGAGAAAATTGGAAGAAAATCCAACCTATCCTAGAGTTTCTGCAATGATTCATTGAAAGATGTAATCAATTGTTTCTATTGTCCATTTCAATAGATAATACTTTCATTTTTGTAAATCCAATTCTAACAAAAAAATATATTGGAATGGAGAAAGACCAGCTGTGTCTCGAAACGGTTTCTGTCTTAGCGCAGGGTTACGTTCATCTACCAGCACAAAACAGTGTGGTCTGGCTTGGAACAGTCGTTTATCTATTTATTTTTGCAAGCCGACGAGTGCACGCGACATTGACAGGAGTAAAAACCTGTACGGCATGAAAACCATTTATAGGAGGATGCTTGAATTTCTGGTCTAGCTTTAGGAGCTAGCGTATCTAATTTCGCTTAAGCCGGTGCCAGGGTCCGTGTGTATACTTAATAGTCTTCACATGCACATCTGCAATAAAAGCGCTGCTGAGATACTAAGGCTACCCCCGAAATCCACCGTATTCTCGGGTCTGAATATTAGGATCTGATTACAATCCTGTAGAGTCGTATGGTTGCTTTTTAGTCACCAGACGTCGTCAATTTTTCCCACCTCTTGCATATCGCTTCAATATAGGAAGCGTATCTACATGTGTCTACTTCCTGGAGCAACGATTAAATGGTCTTAATGGCACGATACAGCTGACATACTTACACTGATCTAAATGTCTTTTAACTCATCATCGGTACAAAGAATGACCGTACGATGAACATGGTGAGCCTTGTCTGAAATGACCGGCCCATTGGTGGATAAAAACCGTACAAAATGTTTTCAGTAAAGATTAGGAGAGCATTTTAGGAATGTACTGGCTTTGGCATTCGGTATCTATGCAGTATATTGCGAGAAAAGTTATTTGTCCTTTGTTATTGCGGGTGTAAGGTTTTTGTGAACATTTTCTGAATTGAAAATGGATTGCATACAGAAAACAGCGCGATCGCGAATCATTCCTTCATCTTGAAGGGAAATCGCGATTTCAAGAAAAATTTACAGAAATTGCGCTCCCTGAGAAGCCATGCACTGTTGTTATGTTTATCGACCAAGTACGACCATTGGGTTGCTGGGTTTTAGTTGCAATACATTGAAAACTATCTGTACATACATAATACGTAGCTGGATAGTGGTAATTCTACTCGTATTTTTTTTTCTATTTCTTGCAGCTATTCTCGGTCATTCTAATTCTGGGTCCATTGCAGGTACATGTAAGTATAGTTAAACACCTCGTTGATGTTCTTCCAGCACTATCCACCGTCATGACATTATGGATTGTATAACTTCACTGTCAGATATACCCTCTGCTCTCACTGGGGTTGACATGCGGCGCGCATCCTTTGTTCACATAGCTGTCAACGAATCGACATCGTCTGTTGTCTCAGGGCTTACAGCAAAACAAAATGTTGCTACGTATGTTCTTTACAGTCATTTTCATTCATAAATTAGATACCCTAGACGCATTTTCCATCTCTCTGGCTGGTAGAAAGATAAAAAAAAACTTTGTGTCGATCAGAATCAATAAAGACTGATAGCTCATGATATCCGTATACCGTGCAGGCGGAGTTTCCCAAACCGATAGTTTATGTTACCAACTCTGACAATGGCAGAATGGTACTATCTGGGAGGTAGTGCTTGTATAACATTTTCATGGATGGGCGTGCTCTCTGCTATATGGGAGCAAATAACAATCGGCATTTCTCGCACTCTTTTGGATGAACTCTTGACACATCGCTCTGGTAATTAATATGGTGAATCACTCGACATGGTCTCGGATAATGTAGGACATCGGTACCTCGTCCGGCCCTGCTAAGAATCCATACTGACATCCATATTGGCATCCATGTTGAAAGCACAGTATCACGCCGAAACTCCGAACAGCGCATGTCAGCTGTATGACTTCTGTTACCATGGAGATCATCTCGAGAAGAAAAACCAGGAGAAACACATCAAATTAGAAGAGATCCTTCGCGGGTAAAATCAAGGGAATATCCATTTCATTTGGATATATATTTTATCTCCCGATAAGAGAGAAATACAACGAGGACTCTGTAAGCGGAAACACATCCTATAGCATGTGATGTGCCTCACGTGCGGCGGATCACGGTTTACAACTGAGAGCTGTAAAATCATCGCATCATTAACGCACGAGATAATATGACTTCGACGGGATAGGCCGAGCCGTCACGAATGGTGGTGAATATGCTCCAAATAATCCTAATATTTGAAGAAAGGATCACTGTGCTTACATTGTACCTTATGACTATTTTTGCATCTTTGATTTGAAAACAAGCTATATACCACCCGTTACAAATATTTTCCCTTATATTATCGCAGAAAGAAATGGAATTTTACGACCCATGAATGTTCACCAGAACTACTCTAAAACCAACGGTTTACCATCATACTTAGACCAAGGTCTTTACGCATATGAGAAACGGCTCACACTCGCATCGACCTTTCGACAAGATAGGCCATAACAATTTCGACATTGTTCATTATCCTTTCTGGATGTAATATTTCAGAGGCAATGGCGTATACATAATCTCATCTTTTGGCATTATGGACGCGGATATTCTTTAATGGACGACGGCTGAATTATGAATGACGGACCAGACGCTTGTAATCTGCTACATCCTGTCAAAAAGTGTGACTACATGTATCTTAACTAACGTCAAATGTTAATATTGTTGAAATTGGTTCGACAAGGCTATTCTAATAATTGAGTCACGTCACTCGAGGAATTCAATAATCTACTTATTTGCTCAAGAATTTGTTGCTTGTCCTTGATGATTATGAAAGAACAACCACATCGTCACGCGAATCTGAAGCCTCCGTATCTGTATGGTGAATTCGGTTTGCGCTTCCGCGCTTGACGCGGTGTCTCTGGCATTGAATCTGTTTCAACATAGACGTCAGCGGTGATCGGTAACGCAATAATCACCACCTTTTAAGTTGGTACCGATCACCGAATCACACACTCAATGCAAAATACGACGGTTAGATCGTCCCATTAAGATGACAGCTATTCTTCATGACAGAAGACTGGCTACTTTTTTGTTACTATATTGTATCATTGTGTCGTGGGGACTTGATAAAGAACTGTATATAACCAACGCCGAAATATAAGGGTGGAGCAAAGTTGGTGACGTTATTTCAATAGCTTTGTCTCTATTTAATGTCATCGCTTCCCTAAGTAGTGGAACTATAGGCACAGCCGCAGATAATGGAGATGGGGTTCTGCGTTACGTTTCGTAACTTGTGTCTAATTCCGCTTAACCCGGGGCTAGGGGTCGTATGAACCCATGTACCTTTGAGTACGAGAACGAGGCTATGTGGTAGGTGGACGCCTTAATTTTATGTGGAGATAACACCGCCTCTATTGAGTCGATACAATCATTTTGCTGACAACAACTGCATTAGAAACTGTCTAGGAATCACCATTTAACTATGGGTAAGGACAAACAACAGAAGGGAAAGCCTCAAACGGATGCGCAGGCGAAAAAAGTGGCAAAAACTCGGAAGGCCGACGAGGCAGGAAAAAATGCAAATGGCGGCGAGCTGGGAGAATTTCCCAATATCACGTTACCTGAAGCAAACAATCCAGAGCAAGCTGCCTTATATACTGCTCTGAATTCTATGGCCTCACACTTCACGTCTGTTCTACAGTCATTCAAAAGAGAGATCGTTGAATCGATCGATAACCTTCGGGATGAAGTTACGACCACATCAGAAAATCTTGAAACAGCTCGTGAAGATATTATTCAGTTGAAAGAATACCTCCTCAATGAGCGAAAAACTCGCTTTGAACTGGAAAAAAAGCTCTCTCAAGTTGAATCGGCCCGTGCAGATCTCGTAAAATTGAAAGAAGACCTTCACTCTGAACGTGCAGCAAGGCGTGAGTCGGAAACAAAGCTTTCCACACAATATAACGATATTGAGAGACGTTCAAGATCGTATAACATCAGATTAGATGGTATCCAAGTCAATGAAGCGCACGGGGAGACCTGTGATGACAAAATTGCTCACACCCTGATCAGCAACAAGTTGGGTCCCTTCAGTGATATAGATGAGGTGAAAAACTCCATTGAGATAGCCCACAAACTAAAATCATGGAGAAATCCGACAGGGGCTAGCAGACCTCCTCAATTGGTTGCACGCTTTTACAGCGGGAAAATCAGATCAGAGGTGGTAAAGGACTTCAGAAGTCTTAGACGTAACTTCCAGGAAAGCAGCCCAGATAATAACGCCAGATTACCCTTTAATATTATGGAGGATCTTACAGCAGTTGACTACCAGCTTAAGAAAAAGGCCCAACCACTGATGTCTAAAGCATATAAAGACAACAAGAAGGTTCGATTTTCAAGTGGCAAACTATTCATTGATGGAAGAGAAGTACCTGTAAATCAATCTGAATTAATCAAGATAAGTAAACAGTCCCCTATCTCTCTTACCATCACTAACAACTAATCGATAAATAATCAAGGTCAACATTACTGGTATAAAACATTTAATAATTACCTGCATAATCTACAGTTGATGTGATTATAAATTTGTTGTAAATACTATGTCAATGATGAAAAATGTAAATAAATTCATGTTATAGTCTCACTCCAAATGCCATTTATAATAAGTTCATGATACAAAAGCTTGACTCTAAACTGATATATATATTATCCAGAAGTACATCCTCTGTTTTCCAGTACACTCTAGTAAAACTCTGGGGCATGTAAGTCTTATATCAATCTACTTCCATTTTCCTGGCACTAGCCTACTGCCCAGAATAACTGAACATTATATATAGTCAAGATTTGTATTTTCCTGGTTATATAGTTTAACTTGGAAACAGAAACAGTACACAAACCAGTCCCTAGTAATGTGCCATACATAATTAAGATAGCACATAGCCATTCCACTGGAAATTAGATCTGCATGCAGCAGATTATAAAATATATTTCTGATGTTTGGTGTGCATTTGAGTTCCACTGTGTTTTTTTTCTTATTCATGTATGAATCTTAATGTGTAAGACTATGACAATCTGCCATTAGTGTCCCACTTCTAGTCCACTGGTACTCTGAAAATTGCATATATTAAAGTATTGTGTGGTCCTGTTTATGCCATTGTTTTTGGTCAGCAATGAAGTGCCTTCCCTTTACCTAACTCAAACATGAACTGACTTTAATACACAGTTCATGACAATGTGCCATAATCACATGGAATATAGCACTAACATCATTTTAGTTCTGCATGTGAGCATGCAGCAAACAATCCAATATCCTCCTGAACTCCTTGCTTATACATTTTCTCACTACTGTTATTCATAACCATTGCATATGTATATAGGTATATGACCCATATGTCCAATACTGTATAAGTTGATTCAATCTAATGGGTTAAATATAAATATTTACAACTGGTAAATATTATTGAACACCACAAATTATGTATATAAAAGCTCACTCTATTTGCTTTCCTCATTTATTACTGAATTTTCTATTACTTGGGAATACCTTTATCTGTGCTCTCTTGTATACTCTGACAAACACTCAATGCATATTAGTCTGTATGTTAATACAGTTTTGTTTCCTCCTTCCAGCCTACTGATCTGGATAACTTATGCTTGTAACTTGTAAGCCCATAACCAATACAATACATATCATTCTCCTCTTTTCAATGCCAGATGATTTGCCAAGCTGCTTTGTTTTTGTCCTTTGTTTTTTATTTTATTTTGTTTATTTTAACATGTTGTAGCCTCACTCCAAATGCCATATATCATAATTTCAGGATATATAAGCTTCACACTAAATTGATTTTCTTTTATCTGGAAATACCTACATTCAAGTATTTTCCTGTACACTCAAACAAATCTCTGGGGCATGTAAGTCTCTTGTCAATTTATCTTCATTGTACTGCCTCTAGCCTAGTGCCATAAACAACTGAAAATTTTATGTAGTAAATGTTTTATGTATTCCTGTTTACATAGTTGTATCTGGAAAACAATGTAGTGACTTTCACTGACCTGGTAAAAACAAAACACAAGACAGTACACAACCCAGCCCCTAAGAATGTGCCATACACAACTTATATAACACATAGCCATTCCAATGTAACTTAGATCTGCTTGCAGCAAACTATCAAACATCCTTCTGAATCTTTCTGTTATGCATTTGATTGACATTGCCTTGTTTTTCTTTTTCTTATATGGGTACATGTATATGATCCAACATGGTTATGGTTAACAAGATTCTTAGCAATATTTCTCATTTTCTGATTACATTTTCTACTGGTTTTCATTACACTCCAACTAAATTTGGGCAAAAATGGAGTGACCTCCCCTTACCTAACAAAAACATGAAAATAGTTCTGGGATTGTAATACACAGTTCCTAACAATGTGCCATAATCCCATGAAATATAGTCCATACCTATTCTAATGTAATTTTAGATCTGCATGCTGCAAACTATCTAATACATGTATCCCCCTGAAATCGTTGCCTATACATTTTTACTATTGTTATTCATTATCATTGCATGTATACAGGTATATGGCCCATATGGCCAATAATGTATTAAGCTGATTCAATCTATTGGGTTAAATATAAATATTTATAGCTGGTTGACATCAATTCCTGATTCACATTACTGAACACTATAAATTACTCATATAATTGTCATACAAGTTTCACTCAATTTGAATCCTGACTTATTACTGAAATTTCCTATTACATGTACCTGGGAATACCTATATCTGTGTTCTCCTGTATACTCTGACAAACACTCAATGCATGTTAGTATATTAATACACCTTTGATTGCTGCTTATAGCCTACTGCCATGAATAACTTAAGATTAACCCATGGTCTGCCGCCACATCCTTTGAAGTTTGCTGTGCATTATTTGCCGGTAACTTGCACGCTCTACGGTGCCGTTATAGACGACCTCAATGACTTCCGTAAGCCACGCCCATTGTCTGGTGAATTCTCATTGGTCAATTAACCCTGGAGAGGCAGACATTGTGGGCGGGCTACAAGAAATCAGTGAGAAGTCTGGAAAGGAAAAAAATAACACAATTTCAAATTTGCAGATCAACAGTATATTAAAATTCTCAGATCAAAGTATAAAGTCAATTATCGAAATAAAACATCAGTTACGTCTGTATTTGATGATCAATAATTGTCGATTTACATGTAAACAAAACTGTACCATAACTTGAAGTCCGTGTATCTGGCCACATTATCAGCAGTACATGTATTTTTCACCGCGAGATCTGTTCGAATTACCACAAACAAAACATATCATTTCTCAGTCTCTTAGTCTGTGGGTAAAATTACGGTTTCCGGTATTTGTATCCAAAGTCTACCGGTATTGCTGGAAAAGTCATTAAAATTTAACAAGAACGATTAAGAGTTCAATTGCTGTGGTAGGAAATGTTGAAAGTGCAGTTGCTAAATTTACAGTCATTAGGAAAACATTTATCGTTCTGTGTGAAGCTCGGTGGAGATTCCTTTAACTCCGTCGGTGGGTCATCCTCGCGTTTGCATAATTTGGGAAGAGGGTTCAACACATTGGAAATATCCTTTAGCATTGCGTCCAACGGTCGCTTGTATTTCCGCACACCAGCCTGGCTTCTGTGACCAGTTCTTTCCATGACCAGCTGTTCGTCAACGCCAGCCTGAAACAAATGGGTGGCACACGTTCTCTTTCCCGAATGATTACTGAAATTTCCAGAAATTCCAGCGCTGGCACAAATGTCTTTCAGCATCGTCTGCATGGCGTTCACCCCAACCACTTGCTTACTGAATTTTGGAGGCTCACCAGGGAACGAGGCCGGCAGAGCCCTACGGTAGAAGGCTCCCTCGGACACGCCTATAGCCCGAAGATAATTGGAGTAGATTGTCCATAAAGATCGTTCCCCGTCATCGCAATAATGCTTGATGTTAGATTTTTTTGTTTCAGTCCCCCTGAATAAGTTTTGCACTTGGAACCAATGAACTCTATGTACTGACCTTGACTGTCCTGACCGAGTACGATCTGGGATATATCCAAGTGTCGATGTTCATCCCGACCCCTTAGTCCGAATATTTTACAGTTGTAGAAGAAAACGGTCTGTAGTAAACTTTTTGACGTCGAAGATCCAAACGTTCCGTTTTCCCAGAATTTCTCTTCGTCAGTTTGTGAAATTGGATCCGCCTGTTTCACCTTTGTGCCATATCCTTGGGAAGTTAGCTCCTTCATTCTGGAATCCAGAGTTTTTCGGAAGAAAATAAATCTGTCGTCTTTGTCGTTCAAAAAAGTTGAGATGATATATTTTGATAGACCGCATATGTCGTAAAATTCCACAGGAAAGCGCGTACAGCGACTTTGGAGGGTAAGAATCGCCATCCTTCTTCCTCACCTCCAAAATGAATCGTGATAGCCACTTGTTCACATCATCAGCCGTAAATGTTCCAAGTTCAGGAACCGCCTCGACATTCCGTGAATTGCGGTAAAGTTTCCATTCATCGAAAATCTTCACGGCCCATTTTGTTGCTTTTTTAGTGTTCTGATTTTCCTGTGCAGATAACAGATTTTCTATGAAATCGTCAACAGCCTCTGCGAATCGTGCTTTACTTTCTGTTTCCAGTTTCACAGGTCGATGCACCTGCACCGGTTCAGTTTCACACTCCATTTTGGCGGGAGACTGCTCTCTCTCAGTTTTTCCAGGATTCTGCTGGTCAGTAGATCCCGGGAATACACCATCTCCAGAATTATCCTGCAGCCAGGCCAGAAGATCAAAATCCCCAAAACTTATGTCTTCTAACTGCATGTTTTCCAAAGATATCTGCGATTCCGTAATATCTAATATTTGGGACAGCTGCAGGTCATCGTCCGACTCCATTTCGATCATCACTTTGCGAGAACTCAGAAAGGAATGCGGAATACAGCAATTCTTTCCAATATATGGCATGATCAATTAAATATTTAAATTCTTTCAGAAACGCGTATTTCATTGGCTATTGTCCGCCGTGCCTGTAATTGACACTGCGTACGTGTCGATCCATATATGGAAATCAGTGGGTGGACCATGGATTAAATCAGTTATTGTATTGGCTATTATCTTGTTATGTGTTTATAATCGACAGGTCGCACACGTGCTGCCCCGCCTACACTCGGCTGACGCCTCGTGCAGGCTTTGGGGCAGCACTGGTGCGACCTGTCGATTATAAACACATAACAAGATAATGCCATACAATAACTATTACTTATATATTAACTTAATATATCCAAATTTAATACGCATCATTCACCAACAGTAAGTTATGTGTACTCCAGTATATTTAATTTGTTATGAATAGCGATGGAGTGACTTCCCCTTATCTGGTAGAAACTATGTCAGTCTTGCATGTTACGAGATTCTCAAACCCATGTCTTTTTGCCATGCATGTGACATTATCAGTTTATGCCCATGCTATACTAATATGCCCATAAATATTTATTAGTACTGAATTTCTCTAGTTCTCAGTTTATAGCCTAATGCAATTATCTTGTATTCAGGTACCAACAAGCAAATTCAGTGAAATACTTAACTAATATTCAACATGATACCTGTAGATTCTATTCTTCTCAAATATCTCTAACCAGCTGGTACATGTTAATCAATTGAATTGAATGACTCCGTCATTTCTATTAATCTGACTTTGTCTGCGACCGTTTATCAGCCACATGCTACCATCTTAGTCCACACACAATGTGTTGCTCGTGTTTTATATGTATATATTTTCATGTTTATATTATTATACATCATATTGTTTTATTTACTACAGTTTTGTTCGTAATATACACATACATGTACACCAAAGACACAACTCTGGCTAATTACCTCATATCAAAGAAGGCTTCAGTGACAATAAATAGTGATCATGGATAACAATAGTATTCCTCCCGAGGGTGATCCATTCCCGAACCTGATGTTACACCTTCCGTTTTTTAATGAGGGTGATATTCCAACAACAGAACCTATCCACAATAATAATAAATCTATTGATTTTGATGTTTTCGCTAATATGTTTTTTAACCCAATAGAATTAAATGACCACGAACACAATAAAGCATCGACTGATGATAACGATTATGAGATATCATATTGGAATAATTTAAATAATCACCAGTCCAATTACTTTACAGAATCATCATTTATGCAGAAATCAAAATCCATTTGTCCTCCTGATCAAACATTTTCATTCCTCCACTTAAATGTTAGAAGTCTCACAAAACACTTTTCTGAGATAACCGGTTTCATTCATAACATGGAACACACATTTGACTCTCTCGGCTTCTCTGAAAGCTGGCTGAATCCCGCTACAGAATCGCTTTATGATATACCAGGCTACAGACCATTTCACTCATTAAGAAACAAAAGACGAGGTGGGGGACTTGTCCTGTATATAAATGAAAATATTCAATCTTGTATGGTAAGAGACGATCTGTCATTCCTTGACGACGATGGGCAATATGAGTCCCTCTTTGTTAATATTGAATTCTGCAGTACAAAATACCTAGTTGGTATATTCTATCGCCCTCCCGGGAAAAATTTAAACAACTTCAATACTTCTTTATTATCAATTTTGCAAACTATTCAATCGGAAAAGAAAAAATGCGTTTTGATGGGCGATTATAACATCGACCTTTTTAAAACTGAACACCATGGTCCATCAAAGGATTTTCTAGAAATCATGAAATCTCACCACTTTTCCCACAAATTACAAAACCGACAAGAGTCACTTCCCGTAAAGCTACACTAATAGATAACTTTTTCATTAACTTTCATGAGGATAATCTTCTATCTGGAATATTCCTGACCGATATTACAGACCACTTTCCTATCTTCCATATCTTAACAACCGAATCAAAATGTAAAGAGCTGCGACACCAAACATCTTACCGCAGAATTACTGCAGACAATAAGGATCGATTCATAAGTCATAAGTGAAACTGACTGGAAGTTTGTGAGTCAAGAAAACGACACTAATGCTGCATTAACAATATTTCTTGAAAAATTCGGAGATGCCTACAATGAATGTTTTCCCGTCGTTAATTCTGAGCCTTTAAAACAAAAAATAATAAAACCCTGGATTACTTTTGGTATTGTAAAATCTATTCATGAAAATAATCGCTTGTATGATTTACAACTCCGCAGTGGCGAGGAATGCCATCGTAAACAATACAGAATATACAGAAACAAACTCAATAATACATTACGTCTTTCTAAGAAATCCTACTTTGAAAACAAATTTAATGAACACCACCTAAACATCAAAAACACATGGAAAACACTGAACCAATTGCTTAATGAAAACATCACTTCTGCCCAGCTCATTCAAAATAGATGGAACTGAAACCTCTGACTCCTCTGTAATTTCCCAGAAATTTAATGAACATTTCAGCACCGTAGCATCTAAACTGGATGCAAAAATTCCCAACACCGGGTCTAATTTTATGGACTACCTGGATACCACCGTTCCAAACGATTTTCAATTTACCACCGTAACGCCTGGTGATATAAAATCTACTATTGTGAACCTGAAATCGGCGGCACCGGGACTAGATGGTATCAGCATGTCTCTAGTCAAACTTGTCTCAGAATATATTTCTGTTCCTTTATGTCACATAATGAATTCATCCTTTAGCTCTGGTGTTGTCCCAGACGCTTTGAAATCTGCTAAAATCACTCCTGTCCACAAATCGGGTGATAATAAAGCACTAGAAAACTACAGACCAATTTCAGTCCTGCCCTGCTTTAGCAAAATCCTTGAAAAACTTGCAGCTAATTTTCTAGAAATCAATCAGATCATCTGCCCAAACCAATATGATTTTCGGTCTAATCACTCAACTTCCCTGGCAGCTTGCTATTTATATGATAAATTAATAACGGCCAAAGAAGCAAAACAAAACAGCATTATTACGTTCTTAGACCTCTCCAAAGCCTTTGACACGGTCAGTCATAATATATTATTAAGTAAACTTATTCACTATGGATTCAGAAATTTGTCAAATCACTGGCTTGAAAGTTACTTAACAAACAGAATGCAAAGTGTCTCTTTCAACGGTACCATATCACTTCCTGAGAACATTACATGTGGTGTACCACAGGGATCTATTCTGGGACCAATTTTATTCCTTATCTACATTAATGATATATCTAATGTGTCCAACTTGCTACATACTATACTTTTTGCGGATGATACTAGTCTTGTCTACTCCACCGAAAATATTGTTGATGCTATTAATATAATGATATCTGAACTTGATAGAATATACACTTGGCTTTCATCAAACCGCCTGTCGTTAAATATCAAGAAAACGAAATGTATGGTTATTAAACTAAATAACAAACCCTTACCCGTTTATGCCCCACCGTTGCTCATCTCTGGAATTGAAATCGAAATTGTCAATGAATTTAAATTTCTCGGTGTTGTTTTTAATGATAAACTGAACTGGACGTCCCATATTGATTATATTTGCAAGAAAGTATCTCGTAATATAGGAATCATTAATCATATTAAACATTCCCTTAATAAGAAAACTCTATAAACTCTAAGCTCAGAAGGTGTAAAAAAGGTGTAAATCAAACGTTTACACCTTCTGGGTTCATGTTTACACCCGTAGGAGGTGTAAATAAGGTGTAGAAAAGGTGCAAATGTGTGAAGATTGATTCCAACCCTAAGGTGTAAATTTATTGAAAGGTGTTAAAAAGGTGTAAATACTTAATTTTCCATACACATTTGGAACTTAATTTCTATATTCAGGAAATGTATTTGATACATTTCCTTGTCATGCTTACGGTAAATCATAAAAATTTTCAAGCACCCCAACTTTCTACACAAAATTAAATCAAACGGATCTAACAATTTGACCAGTCTCTCTAACATTTGAGCAAAAATTCCAACGGAAATATTATTTAAAAAAACGAGCTGCAGACCATAAGAGTCAATCCCCCAGTCGGATTTACGAGGGAGTAAAAATTGAACAGTCACTCTAGTGTTCTCACTCAAGATTGAGCCCAAGACTACGGGGGGGGGGGGCGTTCTGGGGATTTGAATATCAACATTATAGTAAATATTATGTATCATGCAGAGTCGACAAAAGCACGTTGTTTGTCCACCAATGTAAGAAATTATCAGATCGATATCTACAGTGCTCATAGCTGCTTATAATAGCTATCAGATAAAGTGATTTTCAACTTCATTCCAATGGGGGATTTGCACAATAAGCAGTGGATACAACGGAAACTGTACAAATTATAGGCTTTGATTGATCCACTTAGACAGGAAGGTGTGAAATGGACTAAACGGTTCGAAGTGATAATCATGACAGCTTGTTGGGCATGTTACCCATTAACAATTGTGCGATTATCGTCACAAATTATTAGTTGATAAAGTAATAGTTACCATCCTGTCCGGAAACGACCCCTTTTAACACACCATAATCATAATCCGCGGCCTGCCTTTATCCCATATCTCTTTGACGCTAACGCAAAGTTTTGGTTAAACTATACATATCGGTGATGATTCTATTGCTCAATTAGTTTTTGAGTTTATTCTGCCAATGCCTAACAATATATGCATCGCTTCTATTGTTCATGAATTTGTAAATAAGCATGTCTTCGCTTCCCGTGCTGTCCACCATTTCCAATATAAGCCGACGTGATATTACTTCCAAACAAACTTCCATTACGATAAATTGCGCACAGCCGTTTTTTTCACGTCGCTCGTTCTATCCATCAAAGTGGACTTTTTGCGAGGTAGCGACTTGCCTGCTGTTGATCGGGGATAACCGAAAGAAAATCGCTTGACCTTTTGCAACTCCCAGCCTGTCGGACCTTCAAGATCACATTTCACAGAATGCTACCTTAGCTGATCTACTTGGCAATAACGACGTAACTTTCCAGGTAAATATGCCATTTTTTTATATTTATACAATATAATTGCCCCTGTGAACCCATGTCGGAGCAGGGAGATACATGTTAACAGGTATGTATTTAGAGGGTGAAGAAAATGTTACATCTTATAACATTTATACCGGAGAATATATTTTTTATACTGTCGGAACCAGTGATCGAAACATAGTTTCAACTGTGCTAAAATTGTGACTCGATTGACTATTTTCTTTTGCTCACGGTATTTCATTCAACTTCTGCCAACAGAACAAAACAAGCTCGAAACTTTGTCGAATCAACATACATGCGAAAAAAGGTGCTATGATAACATACACTTTTGCAAAATTTGATTAATATAATCTGCTCAGACAGATTGTTTGACCCAATCAACTTAGTGACGCTTAAAAATATAGAAATTCTATTTAAATGTCATCAATAGTAGGCCCCTATATGAGATAGAAACGAGTCAGAACTGGTTAGCCTGGTGCCCCGATTATGTAGGTGCTTGTCACCCTATACCATTGTGTTCGGGAACCAGGTTATAAATTATACTAGTCAATGCGCAGGGGCACAAGGATCACGTGGGAGAAAATGGAGGGCGGTTTGATTTTCTTCGGGAAAGGTTTGTTTCAAACTTTGCGAAATCGTGTCGATTTAGCCCACTATAGTCGCACATATTTGTTAGTATTATCTTCATTAGATAGGAGTGCAACTACCTCGAACACGTCACTGTTGAAAATGTGCTCCAAAATGCTCAGCTCACATAAAAACTGAGAGTTCATTTGCCTGAATGCGAATCCAATATGGCGGCATAAATTTGTTCAGTGATAGCTTTGCTCAGTTTAATGCAGTATACTTATAGTGAATTTTAGCACACAGTGGAATAGGAATAGTTAATAACGCCCAGTGGAACACTTGGATCATCATGGAACGATATGTTTGGGATACTTTGAGGTACTATTTACCCTCACTATTTACCCATATAATTTTATTAATATGAAACCAGAATTGTATGATGTTTAAAAAGAACTGTGCTGGACTGGAGGATCGGTTTGTGTAGGTTCTCTTCAACCCCTACGTCTTAGTGTCGTGGGTATAGGACGGCTCAGTTTCGTGGGTATATGAGACAGATTGACTGATAGATTGTTTGCCACTTAGTTAAATGTGATTCATTTATTTTCCAGTTGTATGATGGTGATTTTGAAGAGTTCGTGGACCTCGAGGGCCAGGATGAGATACCCGATAAGTCCAAAATCCAGATATTACAGCATACGACAACAGATTCTGGAAGACGGAGGTATCCCAGCAGCCTTTGCGGCGGTCCCTGACAACTGTAGCGTGGGCTAAACTGGAGCATGGCGACGTATTCACTATGCCCAGGCAGACCGCGCTTTTAACTGTTAATTCGGATGTCCGTGGCTTTTGAGGTTGGTAATCGTTTGGAATCGATAAGATACCAATAATAATGTAACATTTAACAGTTCAAAGGATCAATTGTGTGGTCAAGACTCCAGAAAAGAGTAATAAACAGCTCTAAGCAAACCTACAACAGTAAGCTACAGGGCGCTTACCCAGCGGTAACACCGTTATTGTCAGCATATAGCACGGATAATCTGTTTTACACCCCCCTCCCACCCCTTCTGTTTTCATAAAGCTGTTAAATATACATATTCAATGATTGACTTATTAAATGATGGACTTATTGATCATGAAATGGTAAATAACTAAATAACGCAGATATATACTTGTTTTAGCAAAGTCAATGAAATAATCACTGTAACTGAAAATTACTCATCAGTGTCAGGATGACAAAGGAACACACGTAAGACCAAAGATCAAATAAAATTGATTGATTGTCTGTTTATACAGAAAATTTAAAAAGACTCAATGGTCTATGATTATGATTGAAGAATACTATCAATCCCATATGCTTATATATCTTTAATGTTACTTTCAGGTAACTCCTGCTGTTATGACACCAACTATTGTCTACCAGGGTTCCAATATGGAGACCGCGGATACCATCTCTGTCTATGTGGACACGACGGATCTCCTGCTGGGATTGGAGTGCCTGCTCGCCGCATATTGGTTCTTCAATATACGCTACAACGAGAAAGTTTACAACTCCTTGATATAGCTCGAACTGCTTTTTCTGAAGTTGTCCTGTACAAGGCCAAGACCTACCGTTATCAGAACGGTGACAAAGTTACAGAAGCAGTAAGAGCTACTTCTCATTTACAGAAAAACATTCTTGAACCATGACGCTATATCATATTTATGTAAGGGTTACAACACATATAAGGGTAGTGGGAAGAGGTGACGACATACTGACTGCGTCACATGACTTCACAGAATAGTCTTCTGGTTAACCTATTCTAAAGCACATACCAAGAATCTAACGATTCGTGATATGTGTTGTATCTCAGGTACGCTTTTATTGTACCTGTTCATGTGGCAACTTGGATGATATGACCACACGGCTCCTAGCACCGGCATAAGTGGTATTAGATACAAATCTAGAGCTATGATGGAAATGCTCTGACAACTCGTATACTGGTAATTGGTGAGCTGTTTCGCTGTGACAACTCGTACATTGGAGATTGGTGAGCTGTATCGTCGTCAGATGTAAATGACGGCATTTAACACAAAAGACTAGTCTGTAAGACCCGATGTCGACCCAGCATCAACTTCCCACAAGTGCCAACATATATCAAAGACCAAAAGGTCTGTACAGGGGGCGGGCCTCGGGGACGAAACGTCCACCAGCAGAATCTCGCCATATACAGGAAAAAATTACAACACATATAAGGGAAGTGGGAAGAGGTGCCGACATACTGACTGCGTCACATGACTTCACAGAATAGTCTTCTGGTTAACCTATTCTAAAGCATATCAAGAATCTAACGATTCGTGATATGTGTTGTATCTCAGGTACGCTTTTATTGTACCTGTTCATGTGGCAACTTGGATGATATGACCACACGGCCCCTAGCACCGGCATAAGCGGTATTAGATACAAATCTAGAGCTCAAGTAGATGGCAATTCACCAAAGTCGCAGGCTATTATTATGGCATTTAACATTGAGTAATACAGACAACTAAGCAAAGTAGGTGACTGCCCTGTTGAAAGTGGTCCCAAAAATTGTCGCCTTCTAATAAAACCCCTGTTATGAACATTCGAACACATATTAATGTGTATATTTTACCGCTTGTCTCCCCCCCAAACTCCCCATCAAGTGTCATTGCCATTGTTGTTACCTGTTATACCCTACTCTCTGAGAGTTTTTGATTTTCGGTCTCAGAGGCTAGGGCACCCCAGAAGGTTATGTACAAAAGTATTCCATGACAGTTATCCTCACTTCCCCCCCTCCCCAACAACTCCCCCACCCAGTATCATTGCCATTTTTGTTACCTGTTATACCCTACTCTCTGAGAGTTTTCGATTTTCGGTCACAGAGGCTAGGGCACCACAGAAGGTTATCTACAAATCTCCACTCCACCCCCCCCCAGCTGAATCTGGTGTTGCTGTCAGTTTCTGTTACAGGTTACCCGTACTCTCTGAGAGTTTTCGATTTTCGGTCTGAGAGGCTAGGACACCCCAGAAGGTTATGTACAAATCTCCACCCTCCTCCCCCCGCCACACCCGGTGTTGCTGAGTTTCCACCCCAAGCCCCCCCCCCCCACCACCCGGGCTGGATGTGGTGTTGCTGTCAGTTTCTGTTACTGATTACCCCTACTCGCTGTGAGTTTTCGATTTTCGGTCTCAGGCTAGGCATCTGCCCCCCCCCCCCTCCTCCACTCACACCCGTTCTCATTAAGAAAATTATTCTATGGCAAATATCTGTTTACGAACCCAGAACACTGATCATGGATATGTAACCGGATTGCTAGTTTTTATTTCACTATTATCTGTTACCCTTATTTTTATAAAAAAAAATCCATGGAGTAAGTTGTTAAATCGGCCCCACACATGTGCATCCATTTGTATTCAAGGTGAAAAATATAATGAAGGGTAAATTTTCATGAAACCTGTATTAACACATACGAACAGAGTTTCAAAGCTGGTTTCAAGATACCCAATTATTATTTAGGATGAGCAACTTATTTTACTTCATGGTCGGTACCTGGATTGGAGTACTTGTATATTTAAGTCTTTGTACTTTGAGGGTTAAGATTCATCTGTATATATATATAGTTGTTTGATGTCTGTACTATGGGATGGGGTGGGGGGAGCGGTCGCTGTCATATGCAACCGGATATGCTGAATTTGGGTTGGGTTGGGTTGCTTGTGAACTTTGTGCTTTGAGGGTATGAGAGTGGAAATTTGTGTGTGTATAGATTGTATGGTATCTGTGTCCGAGTTAGGCTGGGGTGCTCATGTATTTAGTTGTTTGAACTTTGTGCTTTAGTGGTCGGGGGTTAAGATTTGTGTATATGTAAATAGTTTGTGTGATATCTGTGAGCGGGTGAAAGGTGGTGGCGTAAGTGACTTGAACACAACGTGCTCAATTTAGGTTCAGGTGGGATGCTTGTATTTTAATTTGTTTGAACTTTGTGCTTTAGCGGGCGGGGGTAAAGACTTGTGTGTATATAAATAGTTGTACGATATCTGCAGGCGGGTGAAAGTTGAAGGCATAAGTGACAGGAACATAACGTGCTCAATTTAGGTTGGGTTGGGATGCTTGTATTTTTAATCGTTTGAACTTTGTGCTTCCAGGGTTTGAGAGTGAACTATGATATCAGGGAGGGCTAACATGAAAAGACCAATGTAAATGTGCTTTTTGTGATTTCCTTAATAAAATATATCATACATATATTTTGTGTTAATGTTCTTATTGTGTACCTCAACCAAGAGCCACTACTGGGTGGTACGAACACCACTAATTCTCACTAAAAAGGTGCAAATTAACACCTTTTGAAGGTGTAATTCTCACGAAATGGGTGTGTTTTAACACCCATGGAAGATGGAATCGTCTCTAGAAGGTGTATTTTAGCACCGCTAGAAGGTTAATTTTGGCCAAAAGATGTCAATAAACACCCAAGAGGGTGTAATCTCGGTCCAATGGTGTAAATTAACACCAATGAAAGGTGTAATTCTTACATGTACTAATAAGGTGTGATTTAACACCCCTGGAAGATGGAATGATCACTAGAAGGTGTATTTTAGCACCCCTAGATGATTCAAATTTGCCTAAAAGGTGTGAATGAACACCCAAAGAAGGTGTAATTCTGTTGAAAAGGTGTAAATTAACACCACTGAAAGGTTTACTTGTGGTCAAAAGGTGTAAATAAACACCCATGGGATGCTGGGTTCCCAACAAAAATATGCTCATAAATTTGTCTGGAAGGTGCAAATTTTATTCAGAGGGTGTGAATGAACACCCATGGAAGGTGTAATGTGAGCAAAAAAGGTGTAACTTAACACCTTTTCGAGAAGGTGTAAATTTACACCTTTCGGAGAGCGTGTTAATTCACACCCAAAAGGGTGTTAGCCCTGGGATAATCCATTTACACCCCGTAGAGGTGTAATTTACACCTTCTGAGCTAAGTGTGTATGTACTCTACTATTCCATGATTTATCCATACGTGTCCTACGGAAATATCTTATGGGGAAACATCTATGTTACTCATCTAAATCCATTGTTCTTACTACAGAAAAGAGGTATAAGGGTGATAACTTTATCGAAAAAACTAGACCATACACAACCTCTATTCGTTGCTTTAAAGATTCTGACACTGTATAACTTGAATCTCTCTCACTGAATCTTGTACACAATTTCATCTACCATACTAAGAAACTACCTTTTCACTTTCAAACATATTACATTAGACAATCAGACATGCATCAACATAATACTAGAAGCCAAGATACAAATCTGTACCGGCCATTTTATCGTTCAAACTTGTCTTATCACTCTATCAAAACATCAGGACCTCGGGAATGGAACAATCTGCCCTCGACGATGAAACATTTGAATTCATCATCTCTTTTTAAATCAAAGCTGAAAGCATATTTAATTGAACGTAGCCGCCATAATTAAAAATTCTGCCACAGTGTGCATTTGGTCAGTCACTCATTTATCACATATCACCTGCCACAAGTAGCTTAATAAAATATTATCATTTATTTATATAGGGATAGAACAAGCCCCATGGGGTTTTATTCCCGCCGATGACTTAGGGGTCACGTCCAATTAATCGAGGCACTTTCTCGATGCCTTCGAGATGGATCGAGAAATTTCTCGGCTGAAACCGGTAGGGCAGAAGCGGGACCCCTGACGACAACTCCCGGTTTGCTCCCGGTTCTATCTCGATCGAAACGTCCCGGTTTTCGAGATGGTTACGAAATTGATCGATAATCTCGAAGGGGGTCCCGGTTTCAATATGTCAATGTTTTGTTACCGTTAATTTGGCCTATCTTAACTTCTCGGGCTATTAGAGTGTTGCGCTGGTTAAAAAATTATAGCGGTGCTCGTCGCATACGTATATCGCGGCCAAAATTTAATTCAGAAAACGAATTTTTTATGATGTTTTCAATGTTATTCATCGTTTATTCGATATATCTATGTCCTGAGGTTTCGTGAATCCAAATGAACGGAAAGTCTGATTTATCTATATATAAATTATGAATATATATTTTAGTGAACTGCTCTCACATCGATAACTGATTGTTTATCTGACAAGTATCCGTCGCGGAATAAAAGACATCAATTGGATATGATCTGGATAATAATGGTATGGAAGCATGCGTTAATTATTGTTCTATATTCTTTTTTTTGAGAAAAGATGAATCGTTTCAACCGAAAAATGAAAGCTATGTTAAGAGCTTGACTTGTGAATCACCTCGGTGTGTAATATGTTTTATAATTTGATAGTATTCATTGCAGATTCCATTTTTTGAAAATTACTGTATTGTGATATAGTTTAAATAAGGAGATTATATCAACAACCTTTATTTCTGACATAAGCTTGCCTGGAAGTGGTTAGCGGAAATACTGGCAATCGGAACTAGAGGTATTGATAATTCACACCACAGTCGGTCGCGATCGATCTGTGAAAACCCGTCCGTCGGCTTGAAACAACAGCGAAGGGACAAAAATTTGGAATGACAAAAACTGAAACAGCATGCACTGTTGGCGGGAGCTTGATAATTTACTCACGTTGTATTATTTATTGCCGATTTCATATGTATAGGAAATTAACCAAATAATGGAAGTATAATTACTGCCCAATTCAGAGGGCAATCACGCTTTATACCAACGGTTACATACATTTTACTATAAACAATGCCGCGTTTTGTTTGCCCGAAAACTTCGATCGAGCGTTTATGTTTTTAATCACCGGTTTTCAGTGAATTACCAGACGCTCCTGTGATCTTCGTAGTCTCTTTATTTTTGAATATACGGAGGAAATCCCATTCTGATCAACTTTCAGAGGAACATATGGAATTTTATCCGAGACTTGCATAATTTATTTCAATTCGCAGTTCCTGCATGGACGTATCTTATCAAGTGATTCAAATTCTATAAAATAACAGGTTCAGAATAACTTAATAATAATTCATAACGTTTAGAGGAATTGCGCTGTCTGAGAAAGTATGCGACTACAGATCTCTAGACGGAATAACAAAATAATATTAAATGATTCATGTCCAGTCTAATTTATTTAAATGCATATATATTCGCCGATATTAATCTCTCTCCGACAGACAATATTTATACCAAGCATACGCCTTCTGAATGCTCCAAACTTTCATTTGATGACCTCTCGATTCCATTCTCGAAGCATGTTGAGTTCTTTCGAGGAGGATCGAGATGGACTTGCGCTTCGAGAGAAAACCGGGAGCAAACCGGGACAACAATCGATAGAGATAAACCGGGACCCTCCGAGACGAGATATTTATCGGTTTTACTCGTTTATCGAGAAACCGTCTCGATCGATTGGACGTGACCCCTTACTAGTTGTTATACGAAGTAATTTATAGAATATGATTATATTCCCCAACTAGGTTCTTCAATATTTATGTACTGTATACTTGGTGAATCTAATCAAATAAAAAAAAACAAATAAACCTCAAGATCCTCAAGGTGCTCAAATGAACAGTCACAATTGACTGAGATACATCTTTTTCTAGATGACGACTTCACAACGAATATCATATGGATTAAGAATAATGATCAGCGATATGGATTTGATATTTTCCGCATCATAGAAAAGTGCTGACCGCTTCTCTCTTGCAGGAAACTAGCCTATTCTATGATTGTCTTTATGAATTTGATGCTAATGCTGTTATATGGAATATTAAATAGGTCTTTGGTTTATGGGCGGATATTCTCTAATGGACGACGTCTGAATTATGAATTACGGACCAGACGCGTGTAATTGGTATAAACACTAATGTAGAAACCCCATAATTTACTCGAACTATACTGTAAAGGAAATTCTTTGTTCAAATACGTGGAACCGATCATATAGCAGAACCGCATTAGATTTTGTACCCTCGTTGTGCAATTATTTGTCTTGACCATTTTAGCCGGAGGATTCACACACAGACACACCCACACAGAACATCCTCACTTTGATATAACACATTTTCCCTTCCTCTGGCATTTGACTGAATGTAAAAAGATTCATGTTGCGTGATTCCAAGATAGTCGACCGCAATGATTGAAGACGAACATGAACATAATATTCTGAAACGAAAGCGACTCATTCCCCCATGTTTTTTATTAATGGAAATCACAGGTTTCATGATATAAAATGACCATGATCCACCATAACAGCTATGAGATTATTATTCAAAGAATTTTACACTATAGGTTTTAAGGAAGTTCATTAAACTTGAGGTTCTTAAGTGGATTTTCCAGGAATTGTTAAATAGGGTCTATTGTCTAATATAATATTGGTTTTGGTTTTCAGGCGTGTCCTCTGCCCTGGCCTCCGATTCGTTGTTATCATTTGCAATACTGCTCGACATCGCATTGTTCATGTATTTGCGAACTTCCAGGTAATGGTATATTTTACGGGGAAAGAAATGTCTCCCCTCCCCCTCCAAATATTATTTCTTTATCGGAAATGTCGTTTTTTTTCGAACTGAAACTGTGAATGGATCGCGAGATTGACCACAAAACTGATAAACCTGATTAAATCGCGATGGCTTTGTGCATGTAACATCTTTTCGTTTGATATTTCTGCATGATGAAAAATTCCTCTCTTTACAGAAAATGGGTTCTGTTCATATTTTTCTGCATTCCATACCATGTATCACTATACGATTTCCTGGTTCTACAAGTGAAACGTGGGCATCTTTTCCCCGACTACCTTGCATAGATTTAACCATACCAAGCCAAATGTTCTAAAGAGACAAGAACGAATTTGTACATATTTACACGTTTACGTATCTTCTCGAGTGTTAATGATTTTACTGCATCCGGGTAAAATGAGAAAAAGTATTGGATATCTGATTGTCGATAGACAAAATACCGAACGTGGCCAGCTTGTAATGGCGACGAGGAGCAACCCAGGGAAACTAAGGAAGCATCATCTGTATATGTCTCTCGACAAATGTATGTAGGTTTATTGTTTTGATGGGAAATTTCCATGTGCGACGTCGGGAATTATAGGTTAGTTTTCCTGCATATTCTTTCATTTATCAGTTTTACCCCATGTTGAGGCGTTTACTCCATCAGATGTCCAGGATGCTCATCCATTAACATCAGATGAGTTGTTTGAGCTGATCTATCATCACAGCTCCCGAGCTAACGTATCTTATTCCGCTCAAGCCGGTTCTAGGGGCCGTGTGGATACTTCGTTTTCTCCACATGAACCATCGCAATAAAAGCGCGACTGAGATACTAAGGCTACATCCGAGAATCCACGAATGCTTTCCTGTGGAGTTATATGGTTGCGTTTTAGTCGCCAGACGTCGTCAATTTTTTCCACCTCTTGCCTATCGCTCCTATCCTGATCTATACTTCTTTTAAACTCATCCATCATTGTCCACCAATTTCATAATCTATAGCATCAAAACAATAGATTGATAAGCTAATGTATAATCTGCGCTCCTGAGCTATTTAACCATGTTAACCTCCCATATTGTCCCAAATTGGACTTCACGACAAGAAAGACGATTACAATTTTGATATAGTTAACTAGCCGTTTCTGGATAGCAATATTCCACAAAGGACCTGCATACGGTGTATACATATCTCGTCTGGCAGGCTGACGATTTTAATCAGAGCCACAGAATATTACTGTAGAAATTTGGCAATGAAGGCTATACAACCAAACCCCTCCATTCAAAATTTATCAGATTCTATGATAAATACAGTACACTGACGCTCGTAACGTGCACGATCTAACGTTTCGTAATTACACATTTGGAACTGCTGTTAACTGTGTTGTGACATAGGTCTTTCGATTATTGACGCGGAAATTCGTTCATGCACGACGGCTGAATATTGAATGGCGCATCTGACACTTGCGATTTCAACAATGCGCTGTAGTAAAATGTAACACGTTCAATATCTCATAATGAAGTAACGTTTTGGCGGGGGGCCTCTTTTAACGGGTTGAATGGATGACGGTTGCATATTCAATGTCGGATCTGACGCTTTTTATTGGGCTTGACGGGATAACAACGTACTCTCTGAGAAAGTTGAGTGAAATTTCACTCAAATAAGTGTGGAAATTGTTCCCACTCAATACTTCAGTGAGATTTCCACTCAACTTGAGTTACTTTTCACTCAACTTGAGTTAAATCCACTCAACTTGAGTAACATTCACTCAAGCATAATAGTGAAATTGATCCCACTCAAGTTGAGTGAACTTAGGTGGTTTTAACTCAAGTTGAGTGAAAAGTAACTCGAGTATGAGTAAACAGATACATTTCACTTAAACTTGAGTGGAACAGTTCAATCGAGGTTTTTCAGAGAGTACATGTATACTTTCCCACGTTGTTACACAAGATTCATAATTATACACAGCACAATAGACCAACTGTTTTAACCCCGACAGGCATGTTGTCATTTATAAATCACTTATATATTAAAACCATACTAATAATTATAATAATTTGTTTTTCTTTATCGAAGCAAAAATATTTCACTTCACGAATAATATGTACACCTTGTTGGGCAGCTAGCGCTCTTGACGTATCACTGTCACTACTTCAATCACCATAACATTCAATATATTTCATACTTGAATTTCAGACTATTGTTGGAACCACCAATGTTGGTTGAACGCGGCGCGATAACCTGCTGATGTGGTCAATGCAGAGAGAGCTGCCACCAACAAAATACAGAATTCTGACGTCGTGGACAACCAATCATCTAGCGAGGGATGCCTGGCGGATATACTATCCAAACATGTTCACCGAAAACCAAGGAAAGATTGATAATCTGGAATATGAATTATTGTCAATATCTCTGTAAACTTACTATAGCACCAAGGCAGTTGCAATTAAACCAGTCTGAGATACTCGATAAATATTATCTCGACTTGAGTGTTCGCAATTCGAAGCTCACAAATCTGAACAAAAAACTCTTTTGTTGAGAACACGGCGTTCAACTGCCACCTATATAATTACAATAATTAGTGCATAGAACCACATATTCGTACTGACGATGGCGTTATCCTTGTTTTAGAATTCATTACAAGTTAAATTAAGAAATAAGCTGTTGTACCTACCACGAATATTCTCCGGACAGAGAAAAAGGTGATGGCCCATCACCCTTCAATCGTGATCAGACCTGGCCATCACCTTTAAAAGGTGATGAGTTAGAACCATCACCTTTAAATGGTGACGGCCATCACCTTTTATGGGTTGTCTCATCACCCTTAAAAGGTGATGACCTAAATTTACAATCATTGTTCATCAGTCTTTCGAGAGATCCATCATTTTTAAAGGTGATGGATCTAACTCATCACCTTTTTCGGGTGATAATTATCACTATACTGTTATATGGAATATGGAATAGGTCTTTGGATTATGGACGCGGATATTCTCTAATGGACGACGGCTGGATTATGAATGACGGACTAGACGCTTGTAAGGCTATATGCAATAAGGCGAAGAAGTCACGACCAAAATGGTTGATACATGTACGTCCTTCAAATTTCTAAGAGAGCAAAGTGAAAGTTACTTTTGAAATATTGGAGAACCCGCTCGAAGTCTCACCTGCAAATTGATGGGTACACAGTCAGAAAAAAACTTGATGGCCCATCACCCTTTAATCGTGATCAGATCTGGCCATCACCTTTAAAAGATGATGAGTTAGAACCATCACCATTAAATGGTGACGGCCATCACCTTTTATGGGTTGCCTCATCACCCTTCACCTAAATTTAAAATCATTGCTCATCAGTCTTTCAAGCGATCCATCATTTTTAAAGGTGATCATGAAAAAGGCTGATGGGTCTAACTCATCACCTTTTTCGGGTGATAATTATCACTTCTTTTCTGTCTGTGTAATCTAATTTTGTTTCTCCTTATCCCTCAAAGAGGTGTAATATCTCTAACTAGTGACCCTGAATATTCACTTTAAAGTTGCCACAATATATACATCATGATAGTCCTTTGGTCAAATATATAGTAGGATAATGTGATGGATATTTACCATATTTATATCAGTTATCACTGATTAAAAACATACATCAATGCTGTAGCATAAGGAGAAACGAAATTCGATAACACAGAAATTTGCCGACGAGGCTGCGATCTGATCACGCTTCACTGCCAATCTAATTAAAATTAAATCCTATCTGCTCCCACATTTTGATATGTCGCTTGTGGGATCTAACCGACTTGCAACTCTTCAGAGTTTTTTTGAAGGAAACGTAATGGTAGGTGTTTCTTAATTGGCTCAGCAGACGCCAGGCTGGCGGAGTTTCTTCTGATGTTTAGCAGCCCTCACCAAGTTGGAACCATAATGCGGGGTAGAATTTAGGCTGATCCTTGACATCAACATTGGGTCATAGCGGAGACGCTGACCCTATCCCTCCTCCCCAACTGCAAGTAAAGTAGTTAAAATGCGGCCGTGATGTCAACAGACTAATAAATATTCATGGTATGGGCGCTCGGAACACCAAATTCAATTGAAATCTGTGCGATTCTACATGGCGACATATACGATTGGGGAGCATTGAATGGATATTAATTTATTAAGATTGGCTTCACTGCGCACTCCGACTGACCCTGATATGAGGCAAGGGAAAATTCAAAGGACATTTCCTCAGGATTGTAGTACGGGTGACAGTGATATTTTGGACGTGTGTTATTTTGGAAATTCCGTGCCGTTACGCGTGCTGCATTCATGGACATGGACAGTTTTATACATGCTTGAAAAGGAAGTTGAAACTTATCATCCAAACCATTATTTCTGTCGGAAAATCAATTTGAAAAACAAAACTGTTTTTCACCTTTTTCGGTGAGAAATTCAATTAATTGAGCGCACAAAGGCACAAATGTGTGTTAAAATACCTCACATGTATCAAGTAAATATTACATTCTTCAATTATATGTACCCATGTTGGCATGCGGCAGTATTTGACTTAAATGCAGAAGGAATTTTGGACAAGGGTGACCCTGCATTCCATGCATTGGCAGTGGCACTGCTGGTTTATTTGGCACCGTGAGGGTAACTGAACAATCTTCTGATTTTTCACGATGCAAATTATTTGGAATACATAAACCTATGCCAAAGAAAGAAACAATATATGAATTTTTAGTTAATGACTCATCTGATCAATTGTAACTGCAGTTGAACAAAATAACCTTATTTGATTCAGTTGTGTCCAAATTAGCACCCTCACTTGTACTGCCGACTTGCTAATTCTGTTTAACTCTGCATGTTCTGAACGCGCAGATGAAAGCACCGATAAAGATAAAATATATGTCAAAGATCAGTTCTGAGTAGTAGGTATCTTGGCAATTACACGAGAATAACCTATAAAAAATGTCCGAAATAACTCTGTTACCCGTACTACTGCCAACGCCATATTCTGACCTCGCTTCGCGAAAGTGTTCAGTTTAGACTGCGGGCCCGTACTGCAGTCGGAACCAGACTGGCGTGGCTTTGTTGCTGTGATACGCCGTGTGAATGTACCTGGAATTTTTACGGCACATAGTTCCAAATCATTCCCAGTCTGAGGAACTAACAGAACAAAAACAAGAACTACAATTGCAACAGCAACGATGAGAGCGGATCCGGCGGCTTGGCGACTAAGCTGGTCGACGAGGAGGCGGGAATCATGAGGAGGGCTAATTTGCGGCATTTCACACATTTACAAGAAAATATCTTCTCTCTGCTCCGCCATCTACATGAAATGAAACTAGCCTCTCGTGTTTTCCTTGTAACATGTAGGTATCAATGCGTGCATACAATGATTGCCAAACGAAATATTTTTTGCAGGTGTTTTGTTGACCTTGCTGGCGATACAAATGAATTATTTTTATGTGTGAGATATATATATATATATAAACTTGCTGAAATATGTCTTGCATGTGGCGTAGTGGTGAGAAGAGAGAAAGTATACGCAGAGCTGATAAATTCTTTGTCGGGCATGTGTACTTTACCCACCGAAACTTTTCCCTTTTGAGCTACTTATTTGTAGGAGGATTTCTAAAACGGTTCAAAAACCAACAAATAATGGTCATATTCTCATCTTGAGGCATCCAAAATATATTCCATAAGGAGTTTAGGTGAACGTTTGCAGATAGGGTTTCTTCAGGTGGACATTTGAAGATAGGGTTTCTTCAGACTCCACAACACCCATAACCATCCACACACGTCTTGCGTCGCTTCACGCGGTAGTGTGAATCAGGTCTTTATCAGCTTCTCGATCCCGGACGATATTATTCATGGCCATCAATTTATTGGCGCTACATTCAAACCGATGTGCACAAACTAAACTCTGAATAGGGTATACTTGCAAGCTTCATGCTTACGTAATAATTGGGGAAAAATCAATCAAGCCGTTCTTATTCTGTTACTTTGAAAGAGAAATACAGGCTGTCAATCAGTTGGAGCAACGCACCTGTTTGGCTGAGAAACAATCACAAGGAAGGCATTCCACCAAAGTATCTACATACCACATTACTACATGCCGTTCTGATGTCATCCCCACAAATATTCTTACATAGAGCTACAATTACCTACAACATTGCGTTGACGTAGGAATATACGCTCGTCAATCACTTATGCATATCTTTTGCGATATTCTGTTTTGTTAATCAATGATCCACAATAGCACGCGTCAGATCCGACATTCAATATTCAGCAGTCGTCCATAAAATAATTTCCGCGTCAATAATCGAGATACATATTTCTTTTGACACCAATAATTCAAAATGTGTATGAAATAAAATGATTTAAAAAAAAAAGATTTCTTACAACAGAGAAGCGGTAAACAGTTTTGAATGATGCCAGCGAGATGTGATGATACTCTAAAAAGGACTCCGTCACTGACCATTATTCTTTATCTAAGTGAATTACCAATTTGTTACCAATTTGAGTACGTATCTCAGACACGCTTTGATTGTGGACCTTCATTTGAATATGTAAAACACATGATATTCAAACGACCTCTAGAATGAGACAACAGTTACGAAACGTAGCGCAAGAGATCGATGTATTTTTCCGTCAGTGTGCGATATTTATAACAGAATTTGAGAAACTTTGAATGAAGGCGTTTGCAGTGTAATTGTAACAGTCCACCGTTTTAGATGTCCCATAATAAATATACATAAAATGATGGGCGCGTCACGTCTAATGGAATACTACTGTTCTTTCGGAAAATGTGACGATATTAATCCATTCGAAAATTGCTTGTAACAACCAACATCTGCGCTCTGCGTGCTATATACCTTCACATTTAAAGATCGAGACGGACACGCAGTAGTGAACAAACGTACTCATTTACCAGTTTTCAAATTCAAAAAAGTTAACCATCGTCACTTGATCAGAAAACGCATCTTTTTCAAATCGATGAAACGTTCCTACAATTTAGCCTAGATTAATGGTAGGACACACCTGAAGACGTACACGGTTCTAATTTCGTTGCAGATGGATGGACAGCCAAAGATCGTTCCACGAACAATTACGCTAAAAGTTAATCCCATTGTCCTGTAACAGCTTGAATACGTGGGTCATGTTCATTTACAACGAAAATCATATGGATTAAGAAAACTGATCAGCGATACGGATTTGATATTTTTGGAACTTCATCAGGTCTTGCTGGCATCATTGAAAACTGTTGGCCGCTTCTCTCTTGCATGAAACTAGTCTAGTTTTATGTATACTATGATTTATTCTTTTAATTTGATGATAATGCTATTATATGAATTAGGTCTTTGAATTTTGGACGCGGAAATTCTTTAATGAATATTGAATGACGGACTGGATGCCTGTATGTTATGCACCAATCGGATTTGTAGTCGATAGAATACTAGTGTTATACCAGATTTGGCATACAGGCAGTATCAATTTATTGCTCGAAATTCACCGAAAGTTTCAACGTGACAAAGTCTAAGAAGACTGCGTTACAACATATACAAAGGATGTCATGTTCAGAGATGAGAAGTTAACTAGTTCCATGAAGAAAGTTTTGTAAGCTAAATTGCATTTCTAGTCCTGGATTTTAAGAACAGCGGAGAGTACATACAGAACAGGCAATGAGCTGGCTGCAAATGATGACAAAGAATTATCCGATACTAATCTATATTTGCATAAAATATATCTTTTATTCAAAATTATAAAAGATGTATTTAAGTGGTATCGTTTCCATGGTTACCAATCGTTTACTGGAAGTCAGCCAATATATCTCACATAAGCGACATTTAAAGATAATTGAGCCTTCTCATCAACTGAAAATGAATTATGAACTGAATATATCGCTCATCAACAGACAAAATCCCACCTATCTGACAAAAAACTCATACCAACACTTGATTCTCAGCCAAGTTCGCAAGTAAATAAATTGGAATTATTAATCAATCTATATCGATTGAAACTCAATCTACTAGATTGAAAATCCCAGTTTATTAGGATCTATGAGATTGAATTTTCAGTCTACATTAGATTCAGTCTGTTCTTTTTCAACCTAATAGATTGAAAATAAATTCAATCGCACTCAAATATCGACATTTTAATCTGAGAAAATTGAATTTATGTGAAGATCTAATCTTCACAGATTAAAATGTTAATTTTACGGTTCGATTTTCTATCTATTGGATTGAAAAAGAATGTAATGTAGACTAAAAAATCAATCTAATAAACTGAGATTTCCAATCTAATACATTGATTTTCAATCGGAATAAAGAAAGCTTGTTGACTTTCGTGGCTTGTTGTACCCCGAAGCCCGAAGGGGCTTGATCGTAAGTGGAACTATGGTATTGGGATCCGACCGTCCATGCGTCCGACTTTGTTTCCGGGAGATAACTTCTGAAAAACTGAACGGATTCTCCTCAAATTTGATAAGTGGTTACCTTGTCTGAAGATCACACGTTGATTCTCACGAGGATCCACCTATAGGTGTTGCCTCCTGGGCTTCTACTCGAAATTTCCTTGCAGGACAATGTTACCCTTTCAAGCCAAATCACTATTTTCAACGTCGGGAGACGTCAAGGGCTCGGATTTTCATACGTATACGTTTTAGCATGGTTTTTTTAAATATATCTAAAATAGGACATCTTTAAGCATAACTAATCAATGATAATACATTTAAACATTGTCTTGCCACGCTGATTGTGAGAGGTCAGTTTTTCAATAAGTGGGATATTGTGCATCATAAATTATGCTGCACGCGGTTGCTCATAATAGCAACCAACTCCGCGGGATTGCAACCTTGCAAAATTAAAAGTCCAAGAATATTTGGTTTGAAAGCTAATAGATTAGCACAGAGTTAAGTTGATAAATATAATAATGAAATTATTGACCTGTGGGGAATATACAGTTTCGTTGTCCGTCGGATGTGCGGCTCGGGAAATATGCACGTACTCGGGGAGACAAAACTACATGTTCCCCTGAATACAGGTCAGTATTTTCATAGTATATTTGAATGGTTACCTTTAGAATTATTGCCATATAAAATCAACAGAACACGTGACATGTAGATACAATATTTTGCGCTATTGCTGTCATGACAGCCAACTTGGACAAGGGCTGTGCTCTTTCACCGGCTAGGAAGGGGTATGCTCTTTCACTGGTTATGAAGGACTGCTTTCTTTCACAGGCTATGAAGGGGTATGCTCTTTCACCAGCTATGAAGGACTGTTTTCTTTCACCGGTTATGAAGGACTGTTTTCTTTCACCGGTCATGACGGGCTGTGCTCTTTCACCGGCTATGAAGGGATGTGCTCTTTCATCGGCTATGAAGTGCTGTTCTCTTTCATCGGCTATGAAGGACTGTTTTCTTTCACCAGTGATGGTCATACCATCCAAGTTTCCACACGAACAGGTACAATAAAAGCGTACCTGAGATACAACACATATCACGAATCGTTCGATTCTTGGTATGTGCTTTAGAAAGGTTAACCGGAAGACTATACTGTGAAGTCATGTGGCTCTGTCAGTATGTCGGCACCTCTTCCCACTTCCCTTATATGTGTTGTAATGAAGGGCTGTGCTCTTTCACCGGCTATGAAGGGCTGTGCTCTTTCATCGGTTAGCGCTACCTCCATCTTCTTAAGCTTGGAGCTTCTTTCCTTAAATTTTCTCTCCCTCAAATATTTCATATTCAGAAAGCTGCAGCATAAAACAGAATGACGTCATACTATTATGTACCAAATCCCTATTGGTCAATTACAACAGCACCAGTTTGGACATTATCTGTATTCTAAGGCTAGTTGTCAGGGACACGTGTGCAACATCTGCAAACAAAGTCGGTTTCAGACTACATTTACCTGCATTCGTTTGTGTGTGTGACTATACCCCCACACGAAAACTTTCAGCGAAGGATATTGCGTCTTTCTGGGTGAGATACGAAGAAAATTATCATCGGAACCTTGATATCTTTAGATATTAAACAAGCAGGAATCGTCAGCATGAATGCTAAGTTTTATACAGCTTGCTGTTCATCGACGCACCATCATGTCCATTAAACAGGAATCAACGCTATCCTACTCCAGCTAAGTTTCATAGCTACTCACCTGGCTCGTAGCTAAGTAGACTGTCGATCCTTCCCATGCCAAATATGTTTACAAATATGATTATCGCGCACTTACTAAAGCCTTGCTCTCTCTTCCAGGCATGTGTTTTGTTTATAGAATGGTGCACGAAAAATAAATAAATCTAAACGGAAGTCGTTATCTTTCAGCGGAAATCTGGATTTAATTCAACACCGTTCTCCTGGTAACACTAATTGAGCTATAATCATATTTTTCTAAACGGTATAAACGGAAAGTATATCCAATATCCAAACAATGTCTCTTTTCATCTTTTTCTCCTAATAAATATGTCTTACCTGACTTGCAAATCAGGAAACAAAATGTAATGCATGTATTTAGGCCAATAGGTAGGAACCGGACATGTTTTCCTGATGGACATTCTTTCTTCGCACACCGGCAGAGTAGCTATGAAACTTATAGGCATCGTTATCGCAGCCTTTTGCGAGGGTAATATATATATAGGCTGGTAAATTACAAGCGTCTTTTCCGTCATTCATAATTCAGCCGTCGTCCATTAAAGAATATCCGCTTCCATAATCCAAAGACCTATTCCATATTCCATATAACAGAAAGAAGACAATCATAGTACACAAAAACATAGGCTAATTTCCTGCAAGAAAGAAGCGGTCAACAGTTTTCATTGATGCCGGCAAGACATCATGATGCTCCAAAAATATCAAATTCCGTATCGCTGATCAGTATTCTTAATCAACAATAATCGTTGTAAATTCGTCATCTAGAGAATGATGTATCTCAGTCACGTTTTGATTGTGAGTGTTCATGTGAGCACCATGAGGATCTTGAAGTACATGGGTCCATACGGTCCCTAGCCCGGGGTTAAGCGGAATTAGACACAAGTTACGAAACGTAACGCCATAGATCTTGCATATTTTGCTATCAGCATGCAAGGCTCTTTAAAATACTTATCTGTATCGACTACAACTATGACGATACAGTGTCGAAAGCAACAACTAATGAAACAATTGTCGCAATTTCAGCAATTGTATCATTAGCAGTTTTCAGGTGACCAACTACTGTCGTTATTGTGTCATTTAGTAGTAGCTGCAAGTGTCTCAGCCAGTTGAAAGGTTTTCCGGTGAGACATCAAAATGGGTCAAACTTTGAGCAGCTCGGCAACTGCCTGGTTATGTAGCGGTATTCGGAGGAAGGGAGGTAAGTATGTCACTGGTTCGAGTCTCGTAATTGATGATTATATTAACGTAGGTTTCTTTCCCGCTATTTTCATTTTTTATGAAATGAAATCCGTATTTTCATTTTTTATGAAATGAAATCCGTATTTGCGAAAAATTCCTTTCTGTGTTTTCATTTATTCGATAATGAGCCATAGGGATATGCTGTCTCAGCATCTGGACAATTTCCTTTTGAAGTTTTAATACCGTACTGTGTTTAATATTTAAACAATTAAACGAACGAATTGCTCCCCTTTTGCAAATTTTGTTGACGGGACGAAATCTCGTCAAACCTTCAAACCGTTACCACATTAGTAATGCAATCTCTCAGTACTCACGAACATTTACTAAAAAAAAGAGCCGGTCCTAAGGTATATTCTATGCCACGACGATCTCACAGTGAAACATAATCTTATCGACTGTATAGATTTTAAGATCGTAAGAGATTATTTTTATCAAGCGACTGCTTTGGAAGATCTTTCTGGCCGGGTGAAGGAGGACTGTGTCTTAGGTTATCTGAGAGAAATGGGTTTGTTGCATAAATATTGCGGAAATATTGCTGAACGCGACGTTTAACCATAATTCTCTCTCTCTCTACCCCTCCTTAATCCCAAATATGTTGCAACCTTTAATAAACAAAGGATCAGTTCAGTGAGGTGTTGTCTCCCATGAGCTGAGGCTTTGGGTGCAAAAAATGAAATATCAGGAACAGAAAATAGTTGCTGTCAGTTAGACTAAAGTACATTATCATGTCGTGTTATCTGAGTATTTCCCAGGCCATGGGTCTTGAGGTTTTGCGTCAGAGCAACTTTAAGTGAAGTGGATTTGTGCAAAATCATCTGTTTCAAGTGAAACCAGCACATTTTTGTCTCTTTTTCGGGCAGCAACTAACTATTGACACGACCAATATTCAGGGGGTAAAGCTTATCTTGGTTCTGGCCTGGCGTAATCGAAATCGAAGTACAATTTTTGCTCTGGCCTATTGAATATATCGAAAATGTATTTGAAAAGATGAAGTAAATGATTTGATGTGGAATGATCCTTTGTAAATTCAGCTTAATGTTGCTGTATCATATTGAATGCATCAGAAAATCCGTTTAATCGGTTATTGAGACCAGTCAGTGGACAGCTTTCCTATAATTATAGGCGTCAGATCCTACATTTAATATTCAGCCGTCGTTCACAAGGGAATGTCCTCCTCACTACATGCACGACCATTTCCCCTCAACAACTTCAAATATGTATGACATCAAAATTGTCACCTCTATGGTATTTAACATGGAATAAATCTATGAAAAAAAGTGTTATATACTCAATGAAAATCACAGTGCCCCAGGATATGGCCATATTATATGAACGAAGTAGTGCTGAGTGGCAAATTAGGCTACTGTAATCAATGCTCGTTGGTTCGTATGGGCTTAACATGACACCCAAACTTATCTGAGAAGGTTGAGAAAAGTATTGGAATTTGTAGTAAATATGTTGTTTTCGATTATAGCGAAGATAGTTTGGCTATTTCTTTGTCCCATTTTTGCAAAATTCAAAGTAGAGATTTTCCATACGAAATTCTCCCCGCGTGAGCCACCTGTGACGGCACAAATCTAAGACAAAGCAGACAATATATAGCGCTTATCTTGCAAACTCAGTATGACAGTGGTCTGAATTCAGACTTATGTATCCATTCAGACCGTGTGAAAGATATTCGGTCAATATGCCAGCAGCTCATATTTCGTGGACAATTCAAGCGCTAGGGACTAATATGTGTTCAAAGTTTACGGATCATCATAGCTATAGCTGTGCAGATGAAATATCGAGAATAGTCCATGCCCATGTAACGATATTGTATCAATTCGGATCATGCGGTGAAAATTCGATGCTGACCGGAGAATGGAATCTCGAATGCTTAACTCAATCTTATACCTGGGATAGGTGTGACGGTGCTCGGAGGCGAATATACGCTCATAATTGATGACTATGATATAAGTATGATGAACAATTATTGTGGTCTGATTTGTTGAAAACTGACACAAATTCTGAAAATATAAACGCAATCGTAATTAATTAATATCCTATGAATGCTCCCCAGTTGTGTATGTCACTACAGGATCTTAGATCAATCGAAGTTTCGCGTTCGATGACCACCATCTCGGGGATAATTAATAGATTTGTGCGCGGTAAATATGTCTGTGCGCTTGGACCAATCCACCTGTGGTCATGAAGGGGTAAGGCGAGAGGATGACCTCTTCTAGATTATCAACGGCTGCAGTTACAGATAGCAATCCCGGCAGTCGTAGCAATCCCTGCGATTGAAACAAGAAGACGCCGCGCAGTCTACACAAAGGCGACATCACCAGATATTCGACAATATTGTGAACTTATTCGGCTTAATTAACCAACGAAGAAGCCCGTCTCTGGTGGACGATAGAGTTAATGGGAGACGGTAATGTCTCATACGACCTATAAAACGGGGGAGCGTTGATCGGGTTTCAACGCATTAAGGTCGACATAAACGATCAGCGATACTGGATTGTCACATTTGTATAAATATACAGAGTTCTCCACAGTGAACTGTTATAAGCGTAGAATAAGCGATGGAGTGAGTTACTTCAACACTATCTGGCCTGGGCTTTTTGGGGCCTGTCCAGTCCTGGGGGGGGGCTAAATGACCCCCTATTTATTTTTCTTATCCCTTGAGCTAGGGAGCTGAAACTTACCACACTACACCCTTTGGTCATGTTCTACCAGAAAAATGTAAAAAAATCCAAGATGTCCGCTTTGATGACGTCACAGTGACGTCATTTTCAAAAAAGGCATTTTTGGTCGGTTTTTCGGTCAGATTTTTTGATTTTGTATGCATGCAATTTCTCCGCCAAAATTTCATGCTAAATTAGTAAATATTAATGTGATGGAAAATAAAATAGTTTTTGCCCACTTTTCGTCGATCCTCAGCTCTCCATTTTTAGTCGTTCCGGAGATAGCGCAGAAAGTTTGGTAAGGGGGGTCATTTTGCCCCCCTCCCAGGCCTGGTGAGGTTAATTGTATTAGTTTTATGTATCGAAAGCGCTTAATGTCGGCTTCGCCGCGCCTAGCACTGAACCGAGATGGGATGGACAAGATTATTACGGTTCTTACAACAGGGTTAACTTTCAACATTAGCATATTACATTTAGAATGACAAAGGATTTCGAATGTTTATTCCATCGCAACAAAGAATTTGTTCGGTAGTATTCTGCTCTTGTCCATTACAGTGGACCTCTCGGTAAAATGCACATGGCAGGACGGTCGCATTGATAGCTAACCTTGGAAAGTACCTTTGCTTTACGAGATTGTGGGTAGTAAAGCACAACAACGATCCAATTAAATGCTTCGATTTATGGTCGTGTGAGCCTGCATGTTACAAGATATATGAAGACAGACCGTCTCATCGTGTGGAGACTACAGTTGGTGTTGTGTTATATAGCGATCGAGATACAAAAGCGTTGTGTTTTCGATTCCATTTCCTTGTCTGCCCTCGGCAGTACAGTACTTTCTATCCGTACAGTTTGGGAAGGGTAAAGGGCGTCATTCGCATATTTCTGCAAAAAAGGATTACCCACTTCGTCATTCTCTCCCAAAACCATAAAACTAAATACTATAGTCTTCTTTCATTTTTTTGCTGAAATCTTCCCGCCTCATGTTCCGTCCTTCCTGTATATGTTTCTTTATGTGTATGTCCTTATATGTTTATGTGTGTTTTCTATATGTGGTGAATTTAGCCTTCGGGTGTAATAGTGCAAATAAAGTATGTAAAGTATCTAAAGATAAATTGTCGAGCACAGGTGATCTGGTCCTATGGCGCTTTGGGTAATCATCAAGCTCGGTGCGCGCCTTTTCGAGGACGCTTTGTTTGTTCAAGCCTAAAATCAGTAAATGGTATTATTCTTGAAGTGATTCAAAAGCCATATTCAATAGCCAAAATCCTGAAGACAAATGTTCGTTTACTGTTGAAGTAATGTAGCCAGAAATTTCATACTAAATTGATCGATTACACCACGATTTATAGCCCAGAAACTTATAGCCATGAAATATACCAAGCTATGAAGAAGAAACAATATTAAGCTGGTTTTTCGTTAAAAACTGCTGCATATTTCGAACATGAAATCTGAATACGAAAAACAAATGGTTTAGCGCAGACGGAAGTGGTCAACAATTCTCAATAGTTCCGTCAGGACATCGAGGTAACAAATCAGGAAAGTTAGCAAAAGAGCTGTCTGCTGATTGAGAATCAAGTTGTTGACAGTCATGCAAAGATGCACACAATTTTTATTTTGAACTTCAATTATCAGCACATTACCTTTGGTTTACGAATAATTAAGATTTAACATACCCTCAAGCCTCATAAAATTTGCATCTTAAACGTATATCTATAGGGTATATACGGCGTGGTCGGTAAATAATATATGACTGAGCAGGAAAACGGATAATATAAAGATATTGTGGCATGATCACCCGAGAGTACGACGATTCCCACCCGTTAGATCCGTTTAGATAGTGTTGAACGAGAACCAAATGAGGGCGAAATAACGTTCCACAGTTGATAATTCGTTCGCAAACGAAAGCGGGCTATAAGTTTGTTGATGGGGCATAGTGAAGATAAAGCCGGTGTAGCAATACTGGTTGTCCCGTAGTACTGGATATTCGAAGGTCCCGGGGGACACCCAGTTTCAGGTACCAGTTGTCCACTCGATACATATGACTCTTGTACAAGTTGTAATGCATTATATATATTATACTTGCACCCGGACAACTATTCATGGGGGACAACCTGTCTTATTACAGTGGCAATATTAGTTGTCCCCCATGACGTGCTGTCCATTGTATAATCAAACAATCTAGGTCACGGTATAAGGGTGACAAATTTTCAGTGCCTCGGCAGCTGTCCCAAGTGGTGTAGGTGAAAGAGGAGCGGGGTTCTAGTAAGTTGTGGGTTCAAATCCCATCCGCGACACATTTTTTTTATTACGGTAAATTATCATATTTTCCATGCTAACTTTTTTACGGATGATTTGTGGATTAATGACGCCAGGTGGACATTATATATTTGATGCTATATTTTTGTTACATATATTTTAATGTTCCGATTGCTTAGTTCTATTTTGCAAATATATTTGGCGTATTATTCGTCAATTTCTTCCGATCACAGTCAGCAGTTGTTTTTGTTGAAATGATGTAAATTTTTATATACAACAACATATTTCGCTCTCATGTTAATCCACGTAGGCCTGTATAATAAGGTGGAGGCAAACTAACACAATTCTAATTTTGAAATAGACACTGTAGGTACAGATGTTGCGATATTTTGTATTGCAAGGTGGTTCTTTCAGGTCAATCCGAGGATGGTGAATCCGAATCTGCTTGTTCTCAGATAAATTTTACATGTTGAAACATTAGAGCTGCTAATTAACCGTAATGACCAAGTCACTAATGAGCAGTTGGTGTCAATCTCTGACGGGGTAGGAAGGCCGTCTTCCCCCGACATTATATCATATCATCCTAGCCTGTGCGAAACGACAATTTCTGCAAGAAATATTTAGCTTTTAAGAACGAAATCATAAACGATGACTTGTGTAGTATACTGTCCCCCACTTCCCTCCCCTCTCCGTTACTCCCCATTACCCTGAATACCGATATGTTCAACAATTTCCGTTAGGAGGTGAAACTTGATAAGATAATGTAATAAAAGTAACAACGGTCATTCTTATGGCGTCACAGTGAAGTCATCTTCACTGAAAGTACTTTTAAATCTATTTTAGCCAATTTTCATTATAAATATTTTTCGTACCCCTTGAGCTAGGGGCTGAAACCTGTGTGATGACGTCACAGTGACGTCATTATTAAAAAAGGGCAGTTTTGCGTTTCATTTCTTCGCAAACACTGCATTGTAAATTAGTCAATCAAATAGTTTTGAAGAAAACTGACGAAAACATCACTTTTCTGATACCCACATGGCTTCCATTTTGAATTTAACCATTATTCTCTGCACATAGGCTCAAAAGACCCCAATATGATAAGCTACAAAGTTACGGAGTGTCAGCTCTCAAGTATTTATCGTTCCGGATAGAGGTTAGAAAGTTTGGTACGAAGGCCCCGATGCTCTCCCCCCCCCCAACCCACCTCGGCCTGGCAGGGTTAACCCCAACAGGCCGGTGTGGGGAGGCATACTGACACTCATGTGAGACAATCATGGGTCTGTTGGCCACCATATAAGGTTTGACATTTCGTTTTAGCCGTTTTTCTTATAAATTATTGCCTTTTTCTTCATGGCATCACCACACAAGAATTCTTTCGGGAAAATTGCATGAACTCAAAATTGGAAAAATCTCATTGAAAAATTCGGCCCAAAAATTCAGATGCGAATTTGTGAATTTGAATGTGAATTTGATTACGTCATTGTGACGTAATCAAAGAGACGGTTTCATATATAGTGTATGCGCTTTCAGCTCCTAAGCCTAAGAGGTATGAAAACTATTTAAATGGGTGAGTACGAAGGGAAAAAGTGAGCTGAAACTTTCTGACTTTCCCGCGAATGTTATTGCCTTCATTTTGAGACTATTTGCATGATAGTATGTGCAAAGGATCATGGGAAAATGACGGTCACGAAATATCTCCATAAAATTGTGCTTTCGGTCATTTCAGTACATTTTTTCGCATTTTTCATACCTAAAAGAGCATAGAAGTAATTTATTTTGCCAAAACTAATTATTCTGTATCCTATGTTAGTTTTTGATGTAACATATCGAAAATTTAGAAAATCATTCCAAAAAAGGAAGCGAAAAATGGCGTCCGAAAAGATGACGTCACTGTGACGTCACTGTGACGTCATGATGTCGACCATCTTGAATTGTTCAGCATTTCGGCACAGAGTTTGACTCAAATATATAGTATGGAAAGTTTCAGCTCTCTACCCAAGATATGACGAAAATAGATGGGGCGTTGAAATTCACCAACCCTCCATCCTCAGGCGGGGACAACCTCCAAATCACCCAGACCTGGTAGGGGTAAAACAATTCATTTATCGGCTACGCATACTGTCATTGCCTTATTGGGCCACTTTACATGCTGAGGCCTGATAATGGACAACTATTCCTAGGTGACGGACAACCCTTAATACGACTTAGTTATAATCGCGATAAAACCTGGACAACCACTTTTATCGTCGGACAACATATCCCCGGGTGTAGTTGTCCATGGACAACCTATGATAGTATCAGTTGTCCCTGGACAACTCACAACAGTATGGGTTGTCCATGGACAACCTGTCCCAGTAATAGCTGTCCGACGGACAACCACTAACCAGGACAACGGTCACCTTCACACCGGGACTGGGATTTAAAGCCCGTTTGCACTCGACCTAGCACCAAAAGAACGAAGGCGTGTGTGGCTAGCGGATTTGTGGAGCTTCGCCAGTAAACCCCAGACGCCAACGCACCATTTACGTCACCCCAAAAGATTCCTAACTATACGGATCACCAACTAGAGGGCACTTTGAGGTACGTACACTAATGGCTCTTCCAACTCGGGCCAAGATTTATCGCTGGGCAGCAATTTTCGCTCCGAATGCGCCATTTTGACCCGATGAATAGCGTTGCCGACCCGAGAGTTCCAATTATTTTGGTAAAACCCCGAGAGTTCCAATCGGGATAGTATTTATGATTGCTATCAAAGTAGCTTATGTCCTTTATTAATAACAACAATTGTACAGATATTACATTACATACATACATGTACCGCCAGCCTGCCTACCAAAAGAAGGAAAACCAAAACATCTGTTAAAGAATTGGCGCCCTATTTCTTTACTAAATGTTACATATAAAATCTGTTCAAGCGCTATCGTTCAGCGAATTAAAAAAGCATTGCCAGGTATTATAAATGAAGACCAAACCGGGTTCATGTCTGGCAGATTCATCGGTGAAAATACGCGGTTAGTATATGACTTGATGTCCTTAACAGAAAGTAAAAATATTCCAGGTTTAATACTTTTGATCGATTTTGAAAAGGCCTTTGATTCCGTTAACTGGAGCTTCATTCAGAAAGTCCTAGGTTTCTTCAACTTTGGTCCATCTATAAAAAAGTGGGTAGAAATTTTCACCAAACTACAGAATCGTGCCTTGTAGTAAATGGTTTTGCTTCGAGCTTTTTCGCCTTGTCAGGGGGTTGTCGTCAGGGGGACCCTCTCTCTCCGTATATTTTTCTGCTCTGTGCTGAAATATTAGCGATTATGCTAAGAAATAACGACATGGTCAAAGGACTGAATTTGGGGGGTACAGAGTTTATATTGTCCCAGTACGCAGATGATACAACCGTTTTTCTTGATGGATCACAGAGAAGTCTCGATGCCTGTCTGGAGGATCTAGATCTTTTTGCTCAGTTTTCAACACTAAACATCAATACCGAAAAAACAAGGATCATTTGAATAGGATCAGCAAAGGGATCTAATAAAGTCTATGAAACGAAATGGCGGTTAGACTGGAGGCAAGATTCGTTCTCTCTTCTTGGTATGATATTCACACTAAATGAGGCCGAAATGGTGGAGCGAAACTACAAAGACAAACTGAAAACTATACATCTGCTGATGAAAATATGGCTAAGAAGAATGTCGACGCCTTTAGGAAGAATAACGGTTTTGAAATCGTTAATATTACCAAAACTAAATATCCTATTGCCACAACTTCTATTTCCATGTTTTCAGTTTGTCTGGAGAAGTAAGCCAGACAAGATAGCCAGAGTTAAATCAGTTAAACCTTTTAAAGATGGTGGAATGAATATTCCTTCAATTATTAACACTATCCGAGCTCAGAAAATATCATGGCTGAGACAAATAATTAATAAAAAATGTAAACGGTTTCATCTGCTCCCGGTGAAGTTTCTTGCTGCGGCAAGTGCCGGATATTCCATTCTTGAAAACAGCTCATTAAGCCCCTTTTGGACCGATGTAAATACAGCGTGGGACCACTTTCAAAAAGATGTGATTTACAAAGAACCTGATCATTTAAAAAGGAAATAATCCGGCAAAATAACAAATTTACGATTAATAATCAACCTATACTCTACAACAAATGGCTCGCCCATGGCATAAAATTTGTTAATGACTTGATACGAAATGACACATTTCTCAGCTATGATACTTTTGAGGAAATATACTCGGCAACAAATATCAACTTTTTGGAATTTCATTCCGTTATATCGGCAATAAAACGAGCAGCAAATAAATTGAATATAACTGAATTTTCAGGCGAAATACAAGCACCATTTATTCCACCAAATATTTTCCCGTTGATAAAAGTACAATCAGGATGTAGAGTTTTCTATAACATTCTTA
>JAVTVY010012799.1:0-50182 GCA_036873755.1 Hanleya hanleyi
AGATCGGTCTAGCGATCGAACCAGCGCACGAAATGTGCCAAAGTTGTATGCCATTGAACGAGGACATCCTATAGCTTATGTCGACGTGTCATTATCCCAACAACTGTTACTAATTATCACTGTACACCCAGATGAAGTCCGATGTTACGCTAAATTTTCTTCAGTCGGACAAGATCGTGGCCAGAAATTGTCAGTATAAACCGCACTGAACAGGCAGTTTTGGCCAGTCATCTCTTCAATCACCGCATAAATTGGTCTGTTTTTTTAAGCAGGGTGTCAATACATAACGTACCTGTGCTGACATTACTCCATGACATCGCCCTATGGTAAATCCATGCGTTGTTTTCTTGTATACTCCTTTTCGCGGTTACAAATTTACAACAACAACAACCCCATGTTAAACGCACTGCATTCTGGGATCGGCGATGTGATACTTTCACTTCCTGTGCCGCTAGAAAAAACGCATGGATTTACCATAGGGCGATGTCATGGAGTAATGTCAACACAGGTACGTTATGTATTGACACCATGCTTAAAAAACCAATTTATGCGGTGATGGAAGAGACACTGGCCAAAACTGCCTGTTCAGTGAGGTTTACACTTACAATTTCTGGCCACGATCTTGTCCGACTAAAGAAAATTTAGCGTAACATCGAACTTCATCTGGGTGTACAGTGATAATTAGTAACAGTTGTTGGGATAATGACACGTCGACATAAGCTATAGGATGTCCTCGTTCAATGGCATACAACTTTGGCACATTTCGTGCGCTGGTTCGATCGCTAGACCGATCTAAACGAAGGTGGTTTTTTCTCTCAGCGTCATTTTCGAGGCCATGTTATTAACGTGGTCTATGTATAGGATATATACTATATAGTGTAATTTTCCATGCTTGGCAAACACGGACTCGCGCTTTAAAATATGACCATGTATGAGTATTATGGTAAGCTATATAACAATTTAAAAAAAAATTAAAAAATTAAAATTTTAAAATTTAAAAAAATTTAATCTTAAATTTTCAAAAAAAATTCTGACAAAACAGTGCTACTTAGCCCTGTGGTATATAGTACTGATTTAAAGCCGTATTTTGCCGGGGGATATAACTCTTGCATCCGCCAGGGGGCGTGGAGGTGATGTGGAGATCAAAAGTAGTTCCGGCAAAGGTCAGGTAGCATGTGACCTTGGGTTTCCTCACTGGGTTTCCCACTGGGGAGTCAATTGCGCCATTCTTTTTCCATCAGGGTATTTCCATTTTCATTTAACCTGGTATTTTCGTATACAGAGCATGAACACATCCAAATACGTGGGTTTTCGTGAGAATGTTCGGCAATCTTCAAGGGCCCCTAGCGGACTGATTGGGTCGAGTGAGGTATCAAAGTGAAGCGCTCCTCGAGGGCGATCCAGTCATTCGATCTTTGTCTTAGTCAGAAACAGAAACTGTTTTGTGCATTTATAGATTATCATAAAGCATTTGATTCTGTATGGCGTACTGGATTATGGTTGAAGTTAGTTAAAAGTGGTATTAATGGAAAAGTTGTTCAGGTTATATTTAACATGTATAATAATATAAGATCTTGTGTGGTAAAAGATGGAGTAAAGTCTGAGTACTTCCAGAGTTACAAAGGTGTTAGACAAGGCGAGAATCTGTCGCCATTTCTTTTTGCTATTTATCTTAACGACCTCGAGGAATTTATGCGAAAAACAGATGTGAATTGTTTACGAATTTTTGCAGATGATAAGACACAGGAAGAGTTGGATACATATTTAAAACTACTGTTAATCTTATATGCTGATGACACTTTGCTACTCGCAACCTCAGCAGAAGAGCTACAGCACTCCTTGGATGTCTTTGCAAATTATTGTAAAATTTGGAAATTTGACATTAATGCATCAAAAACTAAAATTGTCATCTTTAGTGTTAGAAAAGCTAACTACAGTAAATTTTTGTTTTATCTCAATGGAGTAAAGATCGACATTGTTGACAGTTATAAATATCTGGGTGTTTTATTCTTTTATAATGGCAACTTCTTCAGATGTAGAAAGTATCTCTTTGAACAAGCTCGTAAAGCCATGTTTGCTGTTATCCAAAAGAGTAGATGTCTTGATTTACCACTTGATGTTCAAATCGATTTATTTGAACATATGGTCCTGCCTGTATTACTCTATGGTAGTGAAGTGTGGGGTTTTGAAAACTGTGATATCATTGAGAAACTACAATTAATGTTTTATAAATTCTCCGTAAAATTAGGGAAGCGAACGTCAAATACATATATATTTGGTGAGTTTGGGTGCAGCCCTCTAAGTGTTAAAATTAAGCTTAGAATGATAAAGTTTTGGGGCAAATTATTGATAGACACCCAAGGTAAATACTCCAGTTGTATTTATGGAGCATTACTGCATTTTCATACGTCAAATATATTCTCTTCTAAGTGGCTTCTATCTATCAAAAGTATTCTTGATTCATGTGGTCTTACCAATATTTGGCTGAACCAGAATTTCCCAAACCTTACTTGGTTATACAATACTGTTAAACAACGTTTATTAGATCAACACTATCAGGAATGGAACTCTAAGCTTTCTGAAAGCTCCATGTTTGTATTATATAAGGAGTTCAAACCTAAACCATGTTTAGAAAATTATCTAGTTAAATTGCCTTATAACAAAGCTGTATCTTTATGTCGATTCCGTACAGGAAATCATAAGTTACCTATTGTGACTGGTCGTTTTAATAATGTTGAAGTCGCTGACCGGCTGTGCCAGAAATGTTCTTTGTCTAAAGTAGGTGATGAGTATCACTTTATCTTAGAATGCCCTTCATTGTCAACCATTCGTGAAAAGCATTTACCCAGGAAATATTGGGTAAGACCCTCCAAACTTAATTTTTACAATTTAATGAGTTCCGAAAAGATTGGCTTGCAATGTAAGATTTCTTCTTTCATTTTACAAGGTTTCAAAACCATTCGTATTTCCTAACAATATTTCGTTTTGGCTGAATATAGTTTGATTTACACATAGCTATATATATTTTAGGGGTTGATCAGATTTGATGTTTCATCTCCCTTCTGTTTGATTGTTGGGGTTTATCTCCCTTCTATTGTTCTGATTGAAGCGCAGTACTGTATTGCTGCCGGATATGTGGTTTGCTATTTTTGTATCTCTATGTCTTGTACAAGATTAAGAGAATAAACTTCAATTCAATTCAATTCAATTCATGGGTGGGTGCATGTAAAATTAGAATTTGTCCCGAAAATATAAAAAGCGGAACACGGACTTTACCCCTACAATAGAGGAAAACTCCTATCAACCCTACCCCAAAGGGCTAATATCGGTCCCTGGCTTATCGGGGCCTGCTGAGAGAGGTAGGGTGGGGGAGTGGGTGTATGTAAAAGTAGGATTTGTCCCGAAAATATAAAAAACGGAACACGGACTTTATCCCTACAATAGGGGTAAACTATCAACCCTATCCCAAAGGGTTGAACGCGGCTCCCACAGCGTGAGTATTATGTACTGGAGGGGAGAATAAACCATATGAAAAAAAACATGTTGTTGTTCTCTCATCTCTCATCCTTGTTGTTGTTGTTTTTCTTTCATCAGTGTATATCATAGCGTCAAGTCCAGTCGGATGTGCCTCCACGAGAGCTTCACACTGATACCTCATACGACCCAATCGGACCACTATGGTTCCCCTAGACCCCAAAACACCCACCCCAGCGTTTTTTTTTTGAAAATTTAAAATTAATTTTTTTTAAATTTTAAAATTTTAATTTTTTTTGAACATCTTGGAAACCCTAAATTATTATATAGCTTACTATAATACTCATACATGGTCATATTTTAATTTAGTGTTTCCAAGATGTTAAAAAAAAATTTAAATTTAAAAAAATAAAAAAAATAAAAAAATTAAAATTTAAAAAAATTTAATCTTAAATTTTCAAACAAATCTCTGACAAAACAGTGCTACTTAGCCCTGTGGTATATAGTACTGATTTATAGCCGTATTTTGCCGGGGGAGATAACTCTTGCATCCGCCAGGTGGCGTGGAGGTGATGTGGAGATCAAAAGTAGTTCCGGCAAAGGTCAGGTGGCATGTGACCTTGGGTTTCCTCACTGGGTTTCCCACTGGGGAGTCAATTGCGCCATTCTTTTTCCATCGGGGTATTTCCATTTTCATTTAACCTGGTATTTGCGTATACAGAGCTTGAACACATCCAAATACGTGGGTTTTCGTGAGAATGTTTGGCAATCTTCAGGGGCCCCTAGTGGACTGATTGGGTCGAGTGAGGTATTAAAGTGAAGCGCTCCTCGAGGGCGATCCAGTCATGGGTGGGTGCATGTAAAATTAGAATTTGTCCCGAAAATATAAAAAGCGGAACACGGACTTTACCCCTACAATAGAGGAAAACTCCTATCAACCCTATCCCAAAGGGCTAATATCGGTCCCTGGCTTATCGGGGCCTGCTGAGAGAGGTAGGGTAGGGGAGTGGGTGTATGTAAAATTAGGATTTGTCCCGAAAATATAAAAAACGGAACACGGACTTTATCCCTACAATAGGGGTAAACTATCAACCCTATCCCAAAGGGTTGAACTGGAGGGGAGAATAAACCATATGGAAAAAAACATGTTGTTGTTCTCTCATCTCTCCTCCTTGTTGTTGTTGTTTTTCTTTCATCAGTGTATATCATAGCGTCAAGGCGTTATGCTAAGGCGTTAAGGCGTAACGACGGGAGCTCGGAGCTCAGGGATGGAGTAGTCGGGAGCTCGGAGCTCGGGGATGAGGCAGGCGGGAGCTCGGAGCTCGTGGCCCCAAAATTGTTGCTTTCTATACTACTCCTAAATGTAAGATGAGGACCCGGATGTAAAACTGATACCCCACACGGTCCATTCGACCAGGTATGGTCCCTCAATCACTCAACAAACCTCCACGAATCCCAAAATGCCTATGACCAGACTGCGCATGCGCAAAATGATGAAAACGGACGATACATTAGTCCAGTCGGATACCACACACTCATTTACTCACTCACTCACTCACTCACAGGAAAGTACCCGGATGTAGGTCAGACAGGTCTAAACATGTTCCCCAGGGTCACGCCCGTACGAAACTGTCTCACATAAAATATTGTGTGTTTCACGTAAGTTCCTCGTAAGAATCTCGCATGTGAAACTGAGGTGAGAACTAGTGAGAAACTAGCCAGAAACTTACGTGAAATGTAACATGCAAGTGAGGTGAGATTTGTGAAATCTTGCCTAAATCTTGTGAGACCTCTTATGAGATTCCTACATGGAGCCCGGGAATTCTTATCAAAACCTCATATGAGATCTCTCGTGAGATTTCAGGACCCAAGCACTTATTTCAACAAAAGATGGCTAAACCATTGGACCATCAATTCCAATGCTTCAGTTTTGTCTACAAAACTGTGAAGCATGGTACAGGAAATGTAAGCTTGGTACACATAAGCCTCAACTTGTTATAAGTTTAAAATCTTTAAATACATACAGGAACAAATAGTAAAACTGTTTACAAGATGATTCATCATTTCTTCACAAAATTTCACAGAACATGTTGTTGTTGTTGTCCAATGTGATCTTTTCAAACTTGCAGGATAATAGCCAGTAAACATAGTTTCTGAAATATCCCTATGATCCCAATAAACCTACCTCAATAACAGTTTCTTTTCTCAATACTATAGCAGTAAACCATCTAAAACTTTTAAGTTCCTGAGTGAGGACACACCAACCATATCCCCTTGTGTGACAGTATTTCCCTCCAAAGGTTCAATTTTCCCTCCAAAACTTACACAAAGGATTCCAGTCAGTAAAGGGATACCAAGACTATAATCGCATAAGAGATCTCTTGTGAGTATTTGGACTCTGTTCATATTGAACATTTTCTCTTCAGATTTTGTCCTGAAACTCATATGATCTCTCGTGAGAAAAAGGGACTCAGTTGTTTTTCCATATATTTCTTCTCGTCAGAGTAGAAAACCTCACAAGATATATTTTCTCACATAGTTCCTCGTATGATTTCATTTCCTCACAAGATACATGTATTTAAGTGAGAAATGTCTCGTCTCATACGTGTCTTACTAGCTGAGGAGAGATTCTCACCAGAATCTCATAAGAATCATACTAGAAACACGTCAGATTATATGAGACTGTGTTGGTACGGGATGGGAATGTCCAAATCCTCGCTCAGTCAAGAAGTTACTGAAATCCAGGGGCCGCCCAGGGGCCGCCCAGGCCCCGGAAGCTCCGGGGTCCTAGATCGCCGGAGATGCGTTCTGAGCGTTTTCCCGGAAATAAAACTGATCATACTGCATGCAGATTTATGGTTCTATTTTCACAATTTTTTCCCAATTATATGCACGCATCGATATTGAAAACATCGCACCTCATGCCTGCATCCATTTGACTTTCTAGTTATATTCAAAACATACAAAACTATGACTTTAGTTCTTGGAAAGGAAACCAATATGACTACCGATACGATTCATTCACACAAAGATACAACAAGGAAATCCTCACAGCCCAACAGGCGAGGGTCCAGGGGCCGCCTAGGCCCCGGAAGCTCCGGGGTCCTAAATCGCCGGAGATGCGTTCTGAGCGTTTTCCTGGAAATAAAACTGATCATACTGCATGCAGATTCATGGTTCTGTTTTCACGATTTTCCCCCCAATTATAAGCACGCATCGATATTGAAAACATAACATCGCATGCCTGCATCCATTTGAGTTTCTAAGTTATATTCAAAACATACAAAACGATGACTTTTAGTTTTTGGAAGGGAAACAAATATGACTACTGATACGATTCATTGACACCAAGATAAAACAAGGAAATCCTCACAGCCCAACAGGCGAGGGTCATGGGGCCGTCTAGGCCCCGGAAGCTCCGGGGTCCTAGATCGCCGAAGATGCGTTCTGAGCGTTTTCCCGGAAATAAATTCGAACATAATATATGCATATTTATGGTTCTATTTTCACGTTTGTTTCGCATTTATAAGCACGAAAAATCACATTTCATGCCTGAATACATTTGACTTTCTAGTTATATTTACACATAAGAAAACGATGACCTTTACATTACGGAATATTAGAATCAATATGATACCGATTCATTTATGCAAAGCTAAAATAAGCGATCCTCACAACCTGACAGGCGAGGGTCCCGAGGCTGCCTAGGCCCCGGAAGCTCCGGGGTCTCATGTTGCCGGAGATGCGTGTTACGCGTTTTCCCGGAAATAAATCTGAACACAATGCATATATATTTATGGTTCTATTTTCACATTTGTTTCGCATATACACGCATCGATATTGAAGAATATGCCTGACTCCGTTTGACTTCCAGGTTTAACACAACCAAAACAGGCCTATAACACACTACTACACGTCCTGGCATTCTATCTGTAATTTTTATGTGGTATCAGTTAGGAGTGCCGAAAAGTGGAGGGGGGCCCGTGGCGATGACTTCTCGGGCCCCCCCCCCGGTTCCGACGCCACTGTAGTGAAGTGTCCAAATACACGCTAGTAGTAGGGAAAGGTGATTTAAAGCCTCCTTTCGCCCGGATGTAGTGACGTCATGAGGAGGGTTTGAGCCAACCACCTCGCTGGGGGTCTAATAACACCCCAGCCACCAGTCAGATTTTTGGACCGGATTCGGGGCCTTCGCGCACATCGCCGGAAGTGACATCATATATAGTAAAATAGATGTTTAACGAAAAAATTTATTACTTTTCAAGTCTGCATAATACCTCCGTTGACCTAGCGTTAAAAAGAATTATCTGGAGATAATTTTCCCTGTTTATCTGGACAGAGCATATGAAAAGTAGTTCGCTCATGTGCAACACCAAAGGAGTCGTTTGGTCGGATTCAAACTGAACCGTGCGTTGGTTGGTTTCCCCTATACGTCATAGCAACGTAGTAAAGGTCAACTTCCGCTATTGGAGGCAGGGATGTTATTGGAGCCTGCGAAATGGAGCATGCGCTGTGGGGAGGTTGGGTTTGAGCAGGAACTAGTGGCGCCATCTGTACACTTTGGACGCAAGGGAGACAACTCGATCTGCCAGAGTTTGGCCGCCATCTTGAATTTTTCAGGCGGTGTGGGCGGCCATCTTGAATTGTGTGGAAAAGGGGATGTATTCCTCCGCGGTGATGCGGTCCTGGCGGTGATGCGGTCGCGGGGAAAAGCTTCCGCGGAGAAAAAGTAGTCCCTAGACTGGAAATACGCTGCATGGTCCGATGGGTCATGTCATGGGTATTTTCACAGAATAAATAAATAAATAAATAAATAAATTAATAAATTAATAAATTAATTAATTTTAATAAATAAATAAATTAATTAATTAATTTTAATAAATAAATAAATAAATAAATAAATTAATTAATTAATTAATTTTAATTAATTAATAAACACTTTACAACGAAAGGGTCCTAGTGGGACTCGAACCCGGGTCTCCTCGATCTAGAGGCAGACACGTTATCCATTACGCCACGAGCTATAGGCTACAAGCCAAATTTGAAAACGGTCTATATATGTCTACGGCCCATACTGGCGCACTGGCCAATGTTGAACCTAATGAGGAACCTACTTCTATACATTTGCGGTAGGGTTGTTTGGATTTATTTTCTTAGTCTCGACATTTAGAACATGATAGGAAGTGTCCCGGCACGAAACGGTGAAATTTTTGGAAAAGTACCATATAGCCCATATAGTCCCATACTGGCGCACTGGCCAATGTTGAACCTAATGGGAAACTTACTTCTATACATTTGAGGTAGGGTTGTTCGGATTTGTTTTCTTAGTCTCGTCATTTAGAACACGATAGGAAGTGTCCCGGAGCGAATCGGTGAAATTTTTGAAAAAGTACGATATAGCCCCATATAGTCCCATACTGGCGCACTGGCCAATGTTGAACCTAATGGGAAACTTACTTCTATACATTTGCGGTAGGGTTGTTCGTATTTGTTTTCTTAGTCTCGACATTTAGAACATGATAGGAAGTGTCCCGGAGCGAATCGGTGAAATTTTTGAAAAAGTCACCGAGGCCTGGGTAGGCCCATAGGCCTATACTGCATGGCTATGGTGTATAGGGCCATACGGGGTGGACATGTTGGAGTCTAGGTGAGTCCCTAATGGTCCAATGGGGTCGAGTGAGGTCTTATTTTGAAGCTCTCGTGAAGGGGCATCTGATGGGCTGGGTGTGGGGTTGAAATATCGGCATTCTGCGCATGCGCGGTGGCCCAAGGGTATGAATATAGACGTGTTGGGATCGAGCGGGGTTTCTAATGGGCCGATGGAGTTGTATGAGGTATCCATGTGAAGCCTAGGTGAGGCAGCCGCTGATGGCGTGAGTGTGGGGTTGACATAGGGTCATTCTGCGCATGCGCAGCCTGGCCGTAGTATGGACATAGACGTTTTTGGGGTCTAGGCGAGCCCTATTGACCTTTGACCCCAGAAATTTGCATATCACGTGATCCAGGTCAAAAGTCCCGGATGTAAAAATGACGTCACTTCCGGTTGGGGTGAATGAGGCGTGATCTTTGGACATGTCCAGACTTGTCTGTGTTTGTCATGTACTGGGGTTGCGCAAGTGTGTGCGACTTCACTTCCGGTTTGGGTGAATTCACCCGGATGTAAAAATGACGTCACTTCCGGTTGGGGTGAATGCTCAAACACGACCTCCAACTTTCCCGGCCCGCACCCCGGCCGCCCCGCCCCCGGCCCCTCAGCGCGCACGCGCGCGGGTTCTCCGGCCGCAGCGCGCGCGCGCGTTGTCCGGAAGTGCGCGTCATCACCGGTAGTGCGCGCGCGCGGGACAAAAGGTCACATCCAGGTCAAACGGTCCAATGTCCAATGAGACAATGTTGCGGCATTGATATAGTCAGAGCTTGAGCACAAAAAGGGGATTCTAGATTAACCTGGGAAAGATGGGCAGTTCCATTTGGACCAATCAGCGGTCGAGAAAAAGAGCCAATCAGCGGTCGAGATAAAGAACCAATCAGCGGTCGAACAATCAGCCAATCGAATTGGGGTACTCAAGGTGTGCTTTCGCTGACGTCCGCGCCTACATCTGGGTTCTTGTACACCCGGGTAATGTTTTCTTGACATGTTTTCTGTTTTTTGGCTCCATTCTAGGCCACTGATACGGTGTTCAAGGCCAGTTTCATGCATTATGCTCATAGAACTTATAGTCATCAACTTAATCTATACGTGTTGGACGAGTCTTCACTCACCGTATACACGCACCTCAATGAAATGCCCGCTCCAAACCTAGACCAAAAACACGTACTTGGTCTGTGGGCTGATTTCATTGGCTCTCTATTTTACTATAGTGCGCTTGCATTCTAACCTTGATGGGCTACATTTTGGCCCCATCCTACACCACTGATTTCAGTTTGACTGAATCGCCACATTGGGCATTTATGCATTATGAATAAAACACACAAGACAGGGTTTTTTTTGGTGAGATCTCATTTTTTTTATTCAGTGAACAACAACAACGTGAGAACAACCACGTGAAAACTGAAGCCCAGAACAAGGGGCTTGTACATTGAAAGAACTGAAGCCCAGAACAGGGGGCTTGTACATTGAAAGAACTGAAGCTCAGAACAGGGGGCTTGTAAACTTAAGCCCAGAACAGCGGGCGTGTGTACATTGAAAGAATTCAAGCCCAGAACGGGGCTTGTACATTGAAATGATGGGCAGCCCAGTCATATACGAGTACATCGCGGTCCTCGGCCTTGGGGTACTCGTCAAACATCTGTACGATGGCAGATAAGGGTCTTCCCCGGCATCGATGGTACAGGTAAAACAAGCAATATTGTCCGCACACGCTACTGGTCAGGCTTTGCAACGTTTGACTGTTCCAACACCACGTCTCTGTGCCTTGATCCATGAAATCTGTTAAATCGGGATGGAAGGGTGGCAGGCCGTACGGGTCAAAGTATTCGCCCTGCTGTTCTGTCAAGTACACGGCCACCCAATGTTCACCGGGCCGATCCATCGGGTCCGTGTTGAGAACGTAAGCAGCAGGACACATACGGTCTAATGGGAACACATCTCGGGCGAACACCCCTTGAAAGACCATACGTGTCTCTGGGTCATTCTCCAGCACGATGGTTATCTGGTCTGTATCCATGTTAGGTGGAGAAGTCACACAGGACGTTGCGCGCCTTGTCCACTTGAATGATGTTGTCAAACTCGGCGTAGCAGATCACATTGACAGTGGTCGCCAGGGCTCGTGCAAAGTGGATTTCCAACCGTAAGTTGCCTTGCTTGGCCAGGGCCAGCTGATGGTCGTTCTCTAAGGGGGGGGTCAGATCGAAACAGAACAACGTGTATCCGTTCTTCGTCCTGGTTGATTTGACCGGTGGCTGTAAACAGGTTCTGATAGGCTCGAATGAAATTCCTGCGCCAAAAGTTCGGTGTTAAGGCCGTGGCTGGGACCACATGCAGGGCCACAAAATTGATGGCGAAATGTTTAAAGTCAAACGGATTCTCTGGGTAGGCTCCGCTGAAACTGGTATTTTCCACACAGGCCAGGATCAATCGCTTGGGTAGTTCCCCCAGGAACAGGTTTTCTTTGTTGGCGCCCATATTTCCAACAGGCACAGAGAACACTTTGGTTTGCACACGTCGGATAGGGTACTGGGCTGGTTTTGTTTCCAAGGCTTTCATGTGTCCCAATTGAACGGCTGGATTCGGTTTCACTTTTCGGACATACAGGACTGCGTCTTGGATGACAATCTTATAGTCAGCTGCATGCCCTCTACGTTAGTGGCCATCAAGGCGAAGGTCGGAGGCGCCCGTATCAGTCGGATTTTGATGGGGATCTTGTTCAAGAGGTACTGGTCTTGCATGAACATGTCTGCATGCAGTCGACCCATCATATCCACCGAGGCACTGTTCGCAGTGAAAGCCTTCCGTTTGTTATATCCCCCATTGTCCACCGTGTCCATGTGCTCGGGTGTGTCCTGGTAGAATAAAGCGGCTGTCAGCTGAGACTTTTTAGCCTCTCGGCCATACGACAACAGTGCCTCGATGTAGGCTCGATAGGGGTACGTGCTGGTCGAGTCACTGATGAGTTTGTCGCTGAGAAAAATATCCACCTGTTGAAATATCGAGTGCGGCCAGAGATTTGTCGGGCCCACCGTTGCAGCTTGGACGATTCTGGTGCCATCCCCACTGACCACCTTGGCTTTCACATACAAGTATTGTAGCGGAAATTTCCTATACTAAATGAGTTAGTATGGAAACTTATATTTCAATGTCTAGGTATATGCTGCCACCAGTACCACTAAGGGTGATACGACCTGTATGAACTCTCGTTCCTTATGTGAGACTCGAGCGAGAACTGTTCTACACTGGTTTCTAATTTGTATAACCTTGTTTCTTCAGTATGAAACCTTATTGAACCTCTGCTTCAATAGACTTGAACACAAATATAACCAATCTCTCTTCGGGGGTGCCGCTACCAAGGGGGTACGTTTTCGTCGTGTCACCAATTTTACTTATACACTCAATCATAACACTTGCTCCATTCGCTGCTGATACTGCTGTGGTCAGGTTTCAACATCTATTGTTGTGGTATTTCATCCAGTCACCATAGTAAATTATATGGTCCCTTGACTTATAATTGCAGCGGAATTGAATAATTCAGTTGCAGTCACTTTTGCAATAGACTATAGTCCAATACCAATGATGAACATCAACAACGGTTTCAAGTTCAACAAATAACATTATAACTGTTTATTCAATATGTACAGCTTTTGCTTGAATACCAGTTGTGTAATTAATGTCCCTATGCTATTCCCTGCATCTATGTTTGCACCATGTTGAAAATAAATCTGACATCTCTGAACTAGTTGTTATGGTTGTATTTCCAATGATATGGATCTACACGAGATCCCAGTTCGCTGTGTGCAGAACTTGCACAGAGTACAATACAAATACGTTGTGTGCCGAAATGGTTATGGATACAATGTTGCTGTGCAGAAACGGTTGAACTTGCCGCCGACTCGACAGACCCAACACTGTATATACGGTCTGTGCCATATCGGTTGCCTGTGCAGATTTGGTTGTGCTGGCTTAAATTCTGCTATAACCGCTTTGCGTTCCAAAACTGTTTATTTTCCTTACTTACTAGAACTAACTTTCATGATTATTCACTGTTTATGACTTTTGCTCAACGAAGTTATCCTTAGAAGTTCAGCTCAACTGTCGCGGTATGGCTTCCTGCCGCTCTCAGCAGAGTGCATTGAAATAACCTGGCTCCGCACAGCAAATGGGATTTCCCAGGTTAAGCTCAGCAAATGGGAATTGCCATGTTAAGCAGAACAGGATTTCTAGATGGTGTACAGCTCTTCTTGCAGCGATAATTCAGCGGGAAATCTTGCTATTTATTTGAATAGTATAAACATCTATCCTTCAAGTTGGTTGTTTTTACGATAGCAACTACGGTTTTATTTTAGCTGTCGGAGAGAACTTGTATGTCCGGCTCTGAGAGCATCACCGAGTGTACTGTGCGAAAACGGCTGTATTTATAGATTTCTGACAAAGCAGGCGGAGCCTAAAATACTACACGTAATGAGACGATCTGATTGGCCGAGAGCCGAAGTTTTGGCTACTGTCAATCACAATTGTACACAGAACGGCTGAGAAATACGAAACGGGGAAATATTTCCATACCCCATACAATTTTATAACTAAATAATTTCCATATAATTATTTCATGTTTCTGACTGAACTTATATGAGAAATATGCCCAAAGATCTGGAGTTTGTATTGTGTGTTTAAATACAACTTCACCCATCGTTAATTTATGAAACGAGGTCGGGAAACACTGTCAAACTTCCCCGCCAAGTTCCCGCTCCATCCTCAAACAGCGTGTTCGCAACGAAAACATATGGGTGTTCCGTGCGATAAAACAGAAGAATGGAAATGCCATCTGAACGATTAATAACCGCATGGTAAGCGTAATACTATCAATTTCCAAGTTATAATGTCCCAGACGCTAACTCGTCCGACAAACATAGTTTCTGACCGAAAATCCTATAACTTGACAACAACAACACAGCATGCAGTGAAAACTGGCGGCAAATCAGGTTGTCAAGAATTTTGATAAACTTCAAAAATCTATAGCGCTTAAATTACAACGTATTATGAGCTGACATTTCGCCATAATAAACTTGAATCTATTGTGCAAACATAGATAAGTAGGACTTTGCATGAAATTACGCGAAAGAGATGAAACTCACGGATTTCTGACTGGGGGTAAATTTCTCAACAGGCCAAGACAGACGATGTTTGCGTGAGGCTCTCGACGGTCTAATGTTTATGTTTTGGCACTGAAGTCGAGGCTCAAGAATGTGGGCACTTTATCCAACCATAGTTTTTAAAACACAATACTGGCGAATTTTCGCCACACTACCCCCTCCCAATACTTGTTCGTCCCCGAACAAGGGATAACTTGGCTTATGGAGATTTCATGCAATATCCTTTACAAGTTTTCATAGATGGTTTCAATTCTTTTTCTGTGCTCCTACTCTAAACTGGTATTTACAATTTTCTCTCACAAATGTATTGCTTCTTTGTTTAGCAATCACAGAACAAACTGGATACCCAGATTAAACAGGTAAAGTAACTTTAACACTGTCCAACGTTAACTGTATCATGCAAAGAACACACAGTTCATGTAAGTGTTCATACAGTCCAAATGTTTTCTTCCGGCAGGTCATAATGTCCATTGCCTTTTCTGATTTGAACTTATTAATTAACAGTCCAAGGTTTCTTTTATCTGCATTCACATACCTATCATTTTCAGACTGATGTCAGCTAATCATACTGGTCTTGTTAAATTGAGGTTGCCCTTGAATAATTATCTCCATTCAGATCAACAAAGTTCATTAAGTCCTTCTGTAATCAATGTCATTGTTGCATTAAGCTCTCAGTACATGTATATACTTGAAACATAAAGAAAAGTAATTATGCTGAAATATTTCAGTTGTCCCTTAAGATTTTGGATTTTGTTTAGTTTCCTAGATTCTTGACTGAAACACTGAACTACTGAAAAATTGTTTCTTAAATCTTCTCATCTGTTCCAGGTTGTGTAGATGGAGTTGATGGAAGGACCAGTTCCTCTACCTAGGGCTGGATGGTGGTTTCTTCACTGTTGATTCTTCTGGGGGCAAGCTCAGAATCTGCCTGGTGATCGAAAGGTATCTCCAACATTGCTTCTTCTTCATATGGTTATCTCAAAGGTGATGCGACTCCAGACTCGAATGTTAAGTTTTACTCATTTTGCTCTTCCCAAGTCTACATCAGACTGAGGAAATACTTCTAAGCAACCACTTTACCAAACATTGGCTAGCTGGATCTATATCCCACGTATAATGGTACTTCCTTAAGTACAGCGACTCCAAATGTGGTAATGTTACTTCAAACTATTAAACTTACATCACAGAATTTTGACAGAAACAGTTTCCTCTTTACTAGCTTCAAGGACCTCTTTAGTTTCTTCAACAACTACTGCAATGTTTAACTCAGGACTAAGCCCAGCGCTTTTAGTCCCTGCGATGTCGCACCCATATATGAATCCCAATGACTACGACTCGCGTTCTGTATCAACCAAAATTATCTGCACCTCATTCTACATTTTTCGGTTTTCCCTATAAAGGTTCGCATATGGCCCATTTACCCAGGATGCTGCTTCCCAGTTCAGGTTGACTAGCAACAATCTTTTGCGTCCCTGGCGGAAGAATGGTCGTCTCCGAAACTACAAGACGACAGCAAAACTGGTGCCCATGACATAGAATTTGTTGACCGTTACATGTCAAGCAGTTTCCATTTAGATGAATTTCACAGTCATTCTTCATTAGAAAGTCCATTCCCAGGATCCTATGTAGTTGTATGTTAGCTACATGTATGACATAACTGATTGGTTGGTATCCATTTCAGAGATTCCGCTGATATTCAATAATGTCTGATTAGCTGTCATTAACTGCATGGACGTTGTCTGTGTTACAGGTCGACTTTTCCTGCAGCATACGGTTGTATACACACTCAAATAAAATTGTAACTCAAGATCAAAATTTATCAATAACAAATACGGTTTCTGTTTCGGCCTGGAACATAGTCATCCGCTTCCTGGTGGTTCTAACCCTACCTTTCATACAGCTTCGTTATCCTGTCTATGTTGTTGCTGACGGTTTTACATAGGTGAAACACGTTATTTCTGACGAATAGCTGTTTGTCCCATCTTCATCTGTTTCATGGAGCTTCCTTGGACCTACAACCGATCCTTGCCCTTTTGGGCCGGTTGTATCGCGTTTTCCGATTTACGTTGTGCAATTTATAGCTGATATGTTTCAATCCACGGCAGAACAATCGTGGATCACGTGTCCTCTCCCGACACCTTCAACATTCGATACTAGAATGACTTTTAACCTTTGAGCTTGTGTTTTGACATATCCGTATGATACCCTATTAACACATTCTTTGTTTTTCACTTCCAGGGAAGATTTGATCATCGAATCCTCATTGCAGTGTGTGACATCTGCACGCCTGCTGAACTTGTCTGTAACACCAGGGTTGCCATGGTTACACTGTGCATCTACCTGCCTGTAACCGTTGATCTCCAGTGCAAAAGTTGCAGCCGCTGATGGTTTGTCGGTTTACACTGACTAGTTGGACATCTGTACACCAGAGTATCCAAGTTTTCTATAGCATTGAAGAAGGATATAATTGTCAACCATTCAAGATGTGGAGTGTCCATACCAGGATGTCGAATGAAAGAAAGTGGCCAACTCTCTTATCGCCTGTCCCAGTTCGCGTAGATGCTCCTCACTTGTGTTGACGTTCCCTCAGCTTTGCTAAACCTGTGAACTTGATCTCGCACCATAAATCTTGTTCCCAGAACTTCTATCAACTTGGTTGAAATCTTGAAATTTGTTCATCAGTGTTACTCGCTTCGCAGCCCTGCCTACTTGTCTGAGTTGTAGATGTACGTCTGTTCATTTAAGATTTGGTCTGCAGTAATTCCTTCCATGAACTGTCACTATAACCTATAGGGTATTCATTTAATTTGACGACGATTTGCACCTTACACGTGAGTTACGTCGTCTAGCCAACTCACGTGGGGGATGTTCTCAAAGCCGGAATGCTCACTACCTCATCTTCCAACTACTGTTGATGTGATGGATGAAATGACACTTCAGGATGACTGGCCTCATTAACACTGATGTCTGGATCTCTCTGCATTTTTCGTGTGGATGTATTTAACAGTTCAGCAAGGCTTAATGACAGTTTATGTACTTATGACACCAAGTACTGTAGAAACAATACTAATCCCACCGCTGCCACCAATTGTAGCGGAAATTTCCTATACTAAATGAGTTAGTATGGAAACTTATATTTCAATGTCTAGGTATATGCTGCCACCAGTACCACTAAGGGTGATACGACCTGTATGAACTCTCGTTCCTTATGTGAGACTCGAGCGAGAACTGTTCTACACTGGTTTCTAATTTGTATAACCTTGTTTCTTCAGTATGAAACCTTATTGAACCTCTGCTTCAATAGACTTGAACACAAATATAACCAATCTCTCTTCGGGGGTGCCGCTACCAAGGGGGTACGTTTTCGTCGTGTCACCAATTACTTATACACTCAATCATAACACTTGCTCCATTCGCTGCTGATACTGCTGTGGTCAGGTTTCAACATCTATTGTTGTGGTATTTCATCCAGTCACCATAGTAAATTATATGGTCCCTTGACTTATAATTGCAGCGGAATTGAATAATTCAGTTGCAGTCACTTTTGCAATAGACTATAGTCCAATACCAATGATGAACATCAACAACGGTTTCAAGTTCAACAAATAACATTATAACTGTTTATTCAATATGTACAGCTTTTGCTTGAATACCAGTTGTGTAATTAATGTCCCTATGCTATTCCCTGCATCTATGTTTGCACCATGTTGAAAATAAATCTGACATCTCTGAACTAGTTGTTATGGTTGTATTTCCAATGATATGGATCTACACGAGATCCCAGTTCGCTGTGTGCAGAACTTGCACAGAGTACAATACAAATACGTTGTGTGCCGAAATGGTTATGGATACAATGTTGCTGTGCAGAAACGGTTGAACTTGCCGCCGACTCGACAGACCCAACACTGTATATACGGTCTGTGCCATATCGGTTGCCTGTGCAGATTTGGTTGTGCTGGCTTAAATTCTGCTATAACCGCTTTGCGTTCCAAAACTGTTTATTTTCCTTACTTACTAGAACTAACTTTCATGATTATTCACTGTTTATGACTTTTGCTCAACGAAGTTATCCTTAGAAGTTCAGCTCAACTGTCGCGGTATGGCTTCCTGCCGCTCTCAGCAGAGTGCATTGAAATAACCTGGCTCCGCACAGCAAATGGGATTTCCCAGGTTAAGCTCAGCAAATGGGAATTGCCATGTTAAGCAGAACAGGATTTCTAGATGGTGTACAGCTCTTCTTGCAGCGATAATTCAGCGGGAAATCTTGCTATTTATTTAGGTTGAATAGTATAAACATCTATCCTTCAAGTTGGTTGTTTTTACGATAGCAACTACGGTTTTATTTTAGCTGTCGGAGAGAACTTGTATGTCCGGCTCTGAGAGCATCACCGAGTGTACTGTGCGAAAACGGCTGTATTTATAGATTTCTGACAAAGCAGGCGGAGCCTAAAATACTACACGTAATGAGACGATCTGATTGGCCGAGAGCCGAAGTTTTGGCTACTGTCAATCACAATTGTACACAGAACGGCTGAGAAATACGAAACGGGGAAATATTTCCATACCCCATACAATTTTATAACTAAATAATTTCCATATAATTATTTCATGTTTCTGACTGAACTTATATGAGAAATATGCCCAAAGATCTGGAGTTTGTATTGTGTGTTTAAATACAACTTCACCCATCGTTAATTTATGAAACGAGGTCGGGAAACACTGTCAAACTTCCCCGCCAAGTTCCCGCTCCATCCTCAAACAGCGTGTTCGCAACGAAAACATATGGGTGTTCCGTGCGATAAAACAGAAGAATGGAAATGCCATCTGAACGATTAATAACCGCATGGTAAGCGTAATACTATCAATTTCCAAGTTATAATGTCCCAGACGCTAACTCGTCCGACAAACATAGTTTCTGACCGAAAATCCTATAACTTGACAACAACAACACAGCATGCAGTGAAAACTGGCGGCAAATCAGGTTGTCAAGAATTTTGATAAACTTCAAAAATCTATAGCGCTTAAATTACAACGTATTATGAGCTGACATTTCGCCATAATAAACTTGAATCTATTGTGCAAACATAGATAAGTAGGACTTTGCATGAAATTACGCGAAAGAGATGAAACTCACGGATTTCTGACTGGGGGTAAATTTCTCAACAGGCCAAGACAGACGATGTTTGCGTGAGGCTCTCGACGGTCTAATGTTTATGTTTTGGCACTGAAGTCGAGGCTCAAGAATGTGGGCACTTTATCCAACCATAGTTTTTAAAACACAATACTGGCGAATTTTCGCCACAGTATGTATGGGCTAAATCCACATAGGCCGTATCCGCATTACTGATGGTGAACTCGATGGGCCCGGTTTCGTTGATGCTGGAGAGCGGGAGATGCTCCACCCATAATCCTTTTTCGACACTGGTCTGTGTGGGCGGCACGGTCCACAAATCAAATTCACTGTTGGTGGAGGGGCAGGACTCGGCGTGGATCAAGGACATGTTTTAAGAAAAGATATCCTTTGTCTTCTTCGATGTGCTTCGTCGCTGGGTCGGTCGTCGACTGGTGCGTGATCTCGGTGAGGCAGCTCTTTTATTCCCTACGGTGCGTTGTGCTTTGGCCACCAAGACGCCTCCCGCTTCTTTGGCCCGCCGTTTCAAGGCTTCTTTGGGTGCCGTACCCCCAAGACATCACCGGCCACTTGCAGTCCACTGCGTACCGCTTGTTTGCCGATTGCTTTCACCCCACGCGTCACCAAGGGCAGGAACGTTTTGACGATGCTGCCGAGTATGTTCCCCAGTCCATGTCCTCGTTGCATGCGTGCACCGCTAAAGACCGGAAAGCCACCCCCGGCCTGTTGGGCATAATAGTCCATATAGCTGCGTGCATTGCACTCGTAAGGTACTTTCATTATGCAAAGTGGGGAGCACGTGCTTGTCGAAAATGAAGTGTCAGCACCACTATTTCCTCGTTCGAATGCCACCGGTCGTCCCGTGTCATCTCTTATATCCACCGTGATCGTGTTGATGTCAGTTTGTCGTACGGGCAAGTAGAGCATGTGGGTGAAACTGTGGGTGACTTGACCTCCATACGTCTTTTTAATGGGGACCACCCGTAACAGAGGTGTGTTGATATCGCCCACGATGTGGTTGTCCACCACGTCCGAGTAGACGTAGAGTCCGTACATACCCGACTTCATATCCATCGGCATCTCGCCATGGTGTTCGGTGGGACCAGCGAACGTCTTTAGATCGAAACCCAGCATTTGCTGTAGGATAGGACTCAGTACGACACTCGCCTTGGCGGAGACGATAAGCTCTGCCTTGTCGTTGTGTGCATTGTAATCGAAGTCCACGTGATTCTTGAAGGGATAGGCTTTGATGGGTTTTGAACTATTCGTGACCTCCCGTAGAGCCTTATAATGCAACAGTCTTGACAGCCCACCCATGAACTCCATGGGGGTATCGTATTGGCCTTCGGGGAGGGTGAGTCGGGTGTCTTTTCCTTCGTAGGTCACCTCGTACCACACTTCATTGGCTCGCACGTTGTACCACGAGTAAGGGTATTGGATATCCACGAGGCCACATTCCCATCGTCCAGGTAAATGCAACGGTTGCGGTAACTGGGTCAGGTACTTGGCCACGGTGTTGTCAGGAAACACATCCAGCGAACTGTTACTGGGTAGGGTGAGGTAAAACATGGCGACTGAGCTGTCCTGCTGCTGCTGTTGGTTTTAATAGGTGTTCCAGGCCTTGGCGGTTGTGTCCGGCGTCGTGTTCGTCGCGTTGACTTACTACGTGTCACGGCTCTGGAGATGTGGGGTGTCCTGATCGAGGGTGGTTTTTTAAAGGTCTGAAAAGAAGGTGCCCGTTGTGGTGGTGGTGGAGTTTTGGGGGGGTGACTCCGGTTCCCAGTCGGATTCCCAAGAAGGTAGTGGGCCACTCGGCGATTGCTGGGTTTGCTGCATAAAGGCCCAGCGGTGGGGATTCCCCACCAATTCCTGTGGTACATGCATGTCTTTCAAGCCTTGAACGAAGACCTGCCATCCTCGAGGATCGGTGTGCGACCTGCGTTTACGCATCAGGTCATTCACTAAATCCGTCATGTGGGTGCCGGAGACCACCTGATTCTGTACCAGGAGTTCGCCTTTATCATTCCAAGTCATGTTAGGATTCTGTTTCATCCGTTGTAATACCAGGCCAGCTTGTTTCTTGAACGATGCAGGTACACTCTTCAGCACTTCGTCTTCTACCCACTGTGGGGCTGTGGGTGGTACCCCTGGTAATGGCGGCTGTTGGAGCGGTGCTGAGGTCGGCGGTGTGTCACGTGGTGGTGGTGGTGGTGGTGCTGGGGTAGAGAGGGTTTTGTATTGGTCCATGAACGTCATGTACCGTTGAAGCGTCTCATTGTACCGTTGTACTTCTCACTGTCGCTTAACCCCGGTCTCTGTAAGATCTGTTGCATCTCTCCATCGAGGGTGTTTATGGTCTTCACCGTAGGTGGGACAGGGTAGGGAGATTGGAGGTTTTGCAGGAACCGTGGTTCGACGAGGACATTTTTTTCGTGTGGTTCATTGTCGGCCGAAGAGTCCACCCAATACTGGACCCAACACGTAAGCGGCCAACGGTGCTAAGATGGCCCCGAGAAAGCCGCCTTTCTGTAACACCTTTTTCTTTTGTGTTTGAGGGACCCGCTTGTGGACTAGGGTTCGGAGACCTGTCTTATGCTTGGCCAACTTGGTCTTCTGAGCCGGAGTCAGTGGTACGTTGCCTTTTAACAGATTGTACCCGATCTCGCGCAGACAGCGTACAATGTCAGGGTCCGCACCGCGTACAATGGTTCGGACTAACTCGGGTGGGGCCGTCTTCAATACACGGAGCGTGGGAGCGTGCTTCCGTACTCGCGCAGACATCATGTACAACTAATGATAGAACCCACAACTCTGCTCTTTTTATCCACCTCAGATAACAGAGACAAAGTCAACCCTGCTGTGGTATTCATTCTTTTTATTATCCCCATCATCAAACACACACACACCCCAGCTGGGGGAGCCACTGTGGGTGTGTTTACATTATTTTTGCATATACACGTGGTGGGCCTCTCCGGGAAAGATGCCGGTCCGCAGTCGAAGATGTTCGGGGGTGGCTTGCTTGAGGTCGAAGAGCATATACCCGTGCTGAGGGGTTGTCACATCTTTAAAGGCTTCCAACGCAAACGGTGTGCGGCCGGGATACATCTGTCTCGCCAGGTGCAGCAGTTGAGTGGTATCACTCGGGTTTTTGAAGACCACCAGGTAGTGGGCATTTAAGCTGATGTTCCGATGTTCTTTGTTTTTACTGAACAGATTCTGCACAATGTAGATGATGCTGAGCCGTCGATGGTGGCTGCCTTTGGTAAAGAGTTGGGTGACCGCGCATCCGTCTCCGCCATGAGATCATCCAGAACCACCAAGGTGTCGGGTTCCAAATCGGCCAGGTTGGGTAGGCCTTCCACGAACGTGATGTGAGGCATTGCTGCATACGCTTCCTGCCATTCTCCGTAACACCACACGACTCGGGCAATGGTGGGGTGATCATGCTGTCGGCGTGTTGAAGGAGCTTCCTGACGAAGTGCGTTTTGCCGGAACCCGTCGGTCCTGCGATGACGCAAGTGAAGGGATGCTGCCACCGAGGGTCCATGGTTGGAGGTGTATTCGTTGTCGCGGTAACCCGCTCTTGTAAATTTGGTACGAGTGAACTGGAGTGGTGGGTACAACGTCGGTCGTCGTTGTCTGTACACTGTGAGGGATGATGTTGGTGGTGGGTACAACGTCGGTGGTCGTTGTCTGTTCACTGGGAGGGATGGAAATCTGGTGGGTTTTCAGACGTAGTGGATGTACTTGGTGTAGGTGTGGAGCTCGGTGTGGAGCTCGACGTGGCTGGTACACGGGGTGTGGTGGTGGTGACTGGGCTCGATACGGGGTTGACTGGTGCTACCTGTAGACCGATTTCACTGATGGCTGGTGTTCTCAATTGGTTAAGTAACGTGCTGACATAGGCTACGTCGTAAAACACACCTCCGTACAACACACTCAGCAGGGTTAGTACTATCACCACAAAGCCCACTTGCGCTTTGCGCGTTTTGGGAGACGCTGTGTTCAGTGGCAGCTGCTGTTTGTCCATAGCACTGTGGTCGGACGTGGAATGAAGGATGACGGCAGTGGTGTCTCGCTTTATAGTCGTTTCACCTGATTGGCAGCGACCCAGGAATTGAAGGAACTGGGCCAGCCTTGCCATTTGACGAAATGAAACAGTTTGCCACGTCGACGTTCCGTTTTCAAAATCTGCTCCACCGTGTAGTAGTCTTGCTGTGTTTTTACGACAGACTGTAATTCCGTCTCGTAAAACGTCCCTAGCAACGGTTCCCCTTGAAGATCTTCCAGTTCATAGACTCGCCGCTGTCGGGGTAGGCGCCGTTTAATCAGGAAGTGCTCATCGCTCCAGTTGGGCAAGTAACTTTTCTCGAACTTGCCCTTGACTTTACTGATCCGTACAGGGTCCCCGACCTTGTACACCGCCTTCGTCGTTCGCTGCGATGGCCTGGGGTACAAGACACGCCGGACTTGGGCTTCATTGCTTTGGGTCACGGTAATGGGGGCTCTCTCTATACTCCGGTGATAGGCTCGATTGTAACCCCTTACAAGTTTCGGGAGAACATCGATGTACCGCCTTGTATTCTTATAGGTGAAATATTTATACATGCGGCCTTTGAATGTCCTGTTGAACCTTTCCACCACGGAAGCCTTGGTCTCGTTGTACGTATGGAAGAAAAACACCTTCTGGGCTTTCAGAAACTGTTGGAACGGTCTGTTGAGGAATTCCGTGCCTTCGTCGGTTTGCAAATACAAAGGTTTGCGCCCGGTCTTGAAGATGTCTTTGAACGCCGCTATGAGATTCGCCCCCGTTTTCGTCCGGATGGGTACCACCCACGCATACTTGGATAGGATATCGATGCACGTCAAGATATACCGATTCTCATCGTTGTGTTTGGCAAAGGCGCTCATATCGACCAAATCCGCTTGCCACTGGGCATCTATTCCTCCCACGATGACCCGGTTCCGTAGAAAATGGCGACGGACAGCTCGATGTAAGGTATAGGTGTCTTGCTTTCTTAACCAATCTCGGACTTGGGCACGTTGTATCCCCTGGGGTTTGGCCGCCAAGGCACTATAGACCGCCGGACTGTCGGGACTGTAGTATAAGTTATCCAACACCTTCTCCCAGCGCTTCATGGTGATAAAATGATGATGGACCCTGGCTCTATCGTTTATTTATAACGGGTATATCTTGGGCCGGAGTTTCTTTCTGATTTTCTTCGTGGGCTTCCACAGTGTCCATGGTCAATGAGCAGTCCAACTCGTCTGACCGCTTGATAAGCACTTCATCCACATCTACCACTTCATCTTCCAATGCAGACCATAGATCAGTGTGAAGGGTAAAATGCACTGTACCCCCATCTAGCCGAGCCAATTGAGCAAAGAAAGGGCCGCGTCGGATGTACACATCGTGACACAAGTGGATGAGGTCGCCGTCCAGTTCACCAGACAACACCCGTTTGAATTTGGTCCAGCCCTCTCGGGACAGATGAATGTGAGCCGGGCACGGTTGTGTAGGGTCCGCATCACAGATGTCTCCCACCTCCTCCATGACATCGACCTTATCCGCATACACGTGCAGGAAAACCTCGGGGGTCAAGCTGAGATACGCCAGTATCATATGCTCCGCCATGGTCAGTACGTGAATGGTACCAGAGTTGACTGTCTCCCGTATTTATAGGGAGAACCCCGTGAGATCAAAAGATCAGGTGGTCATGTCACTGGGCTGACTGAGTCTAGCCGGGTAATCAATGGCATCGTCGTCGGGTTCATGGCTAGACAGTTGTTCACTCCAACTCGTCTGATGACCGCTCGTCCGGTGTAAACAGCTGGTCCACGATAGGCACCACTTTCTCGAAGGCTATCCACAGATCGGGGTCTAGGGTGAAGCTTCGCGTAGGGTCTTGGTAGCGACCCAGGCGTGGGAAGAAGGGTCCACGGTATACGTAGATGGCATTGTCTATGTGGATGACGTGTCCATTGAGCTCGCCGCTCAACACCCGTTTAAATTTGGTCCAGCCGTCACGGTGTAGCGTAACGTCACGGTATTCGATACGGTCTCAGCGGGCGACCAGCAAACATCTCCACGGTCTTCCACGAGGGTGACTTTATCTTCATAGACGTGTAACCCCACCCGGGGTGTAAAGGGAAGGATGGCTCGTAGGACGGGTGACATGCTTGCTCCAATGACGATCGTTGAATGACACACACTCTGTCTGACCCTCGTATTTATAGTCAGGTCCCACTGTCAATACCACAGCGCCAGGGCCAATAGGGCACAGACTATTGTGAGGCCAACCAGCCGGCGCTGGTTCTGGCGAGAGCGCTCGTGGTCCATAGCCCGAGCATCAAGGATGGCTGTCATAGTCCAGTAGTGGTGAGTGATGGCACACCTCTCCATCGAGTGCACTCTGTCGAGGACCGCTTCTGTGAACTCGTTCAGGATCTGGCGTCGCCCCTCGTTGTCGTCGCCATCTGGAAACATGGACCGGACCACTGCTCGGTAACCCGTGAGTGAATTCACCACGGTGGCATGCTGTAAAATGCGAGTCGCATAGGGCTGGATCTCCGTCATGGCTCTGCAACCGTAGAAATGAAGGTGCAGGATCCAGAGAGACGTGTTTTATAGACCAGGTCACACATGCGCGCCTAGATGTAGTTCTACGGGTGTAGTCCGTGATACGTACTATTCTGATGGGTTAGTCCAAAAAAGAGAGCAACAACAACACAGATTACAGGTCAATCCTTTTATTATGCGTGAATAACCTGTGAACATTATAGGAATGCATGTACTGACCTGTCTGTAGGGGTTTCCCACAATGGCGTTCACCTTCATGTCTTTTCGGGTACGTCCGTGTCTTTTCGGTAAAGTCCGTGTCTTTTCGGTAAAGTCCGTGTCTTTTCGGATCGGTGACGTCCGTGTCTATCATCCGGGCACTTCGCGTCTGCGCCTGCATTGGGGTATGTATGAGGGTCTTCATGCGCGCGCGCAATGCGGCTCAGTCGTACCCCAGTACACCAGTCTCGATCCTCGACTTGGGGTAGAGTGTGCTAAAAATAGATTACCAGCTAGCGTGCTATAAAAGGGAAGCGGCCTTGCCGTTTCATCAGACACTCTGTCATCCACCAAGATGTTCACTTGCACAACTTGCCAGAAGCAGTTTACTCGTCTAAATAATTTACGACGCCACGAGGCCTCCACCCACAACGATGCACGGTATACTTGTATAACCTGCGCACGGTCATTTAATCGGGAGGATGATTTACTGCGCCACGAACGCTCATTCCACGAGGGCGCGACGGAACAATGTAATGATTGTGGTCAACTCTTCAAACGACGCAGTCAGTTAAGACGGCATCAGCGTTTGATTCATGTCCCGTCTCCACGGTTTTGGCGACAACTTCCTACTGAAGAGGAGCCGCGGAAGGTCAGACCCAGTGAAGATAAGCCCGGGGAGACGAACGCCACTGTTGATGCGATGACGGAGAGCCCGCCTATACCCACAGTTGGGAAGAGCCTGGATTTCCAACCGGACCCCACCGTTACGGTTTCGAGTCATACGTCATACATCGAACATTTTCTGGACGAGCCCATAAATGTTCCTAGCGATCTCTTACCCGAATATCATCCAGAGAGTGACATGCGCTGCGGCCGGAGAACCCGCGCGCGTGCGCGCTGGGGGGCCGGGGGCGGGGCGGCCGGGGTGCGGGCCGGGAAAGTTGGAGGTCGTGTTTGAGCATTCACCCCAACCGGAAGTAACGTCATTTTTACATCCGGGTGAATTCACCCAAACCGGAAGTGACACACACTTGCGCAACCCCAGTACATGACAAACACAGACAAGTCTGGACATGTCCAAAGGTCACGCCTCATTCACCCCAACCGGAAGTGACGTCATTTTTACATCCGGGACTTTTGACCTGGGTCACGTGATATGCAAATTTCTGAGGTCAAAGGTCAATAGGGCTCGCCTAGACCCCCAAAACGTCTATGTCCATGCTACGGCCAGGCTGCGCATGCGCAGAATGACCCTATGTCAACCCAACACCCACGCCCTATTTCTACCCCACATCCACGCCATCAGAGGCTGCCTCACCTAGGCTTCACATGGATACCTCATACAACTCCATCGGCCCATTAGAAACCCCGCTCGATCCCAAAACGTCTATTTTCATACCCTTGGGCCACCGCGCATGCGCAGAATGCCGATATTTCAACCCCACACCCAGCCCATTAGATGCCCCTTCACGAGAGCTTCAAAATAAGACCTCACTCGACCCCATTGGACCATTAGAGACTCACCTAGACTGCAACATGTCCACCCCGTATGGCCCTATACACTCATAGCCATGCAGTATAGGCCTATGGGCCTACCCAGGCCTCGGTGACTTTTTCAAAAATTTCACCGATTCGCTCCGGGACACTTCCTATCATGTTCTAAATGTCGAGACTAAGAAAACAAATACGAACAACCCTACCGCAAATGTATAGAAGTAAGTTTCCCATTAGGTTCAACATTGGCCAGTGCGCCAGTATGGGACTATATGGGGCTATATCGTACTTTTTCAAAAATTTCACCGATTCGCTCCGGGACACTTCCTATCGTGTTCTAAATGACGAGACATGAAAAACAAATCCAAACAACCCTACCGCAAATGTATAGAAGTAGGTTTCCCAGGGGGATAAACATTGATCCTATACCCCCAGTATGGGACTATATGGGGCTATATCGTACTTTTTCAAAAATTTCACCGTTTCGTGCCGGGACACTTCCTATCGTGTTCTAAATGTCGAGACTAAGAAAACAAATCCGAACAACCCTACCGCAAATGTATAGAAGTAAGTTTCCCATTAGGTTCAACATTGGCCAGTGCGCCAGTATGGGACTATATGGGGCTATATCGTACTTTTTCAAAAATTTCACCGATTCGCTCCGGGACACTTCCTATCGTGTTCTAAATGACGAGACTAAGAAAACAAATCCGAACAACCCTACCGCAAATGTATAGAAGTAAGTTTCCCATTAGGTTCAACATTGGCCAGTGCGCCAGTATGGGACTATATGGGCTATATGGTACTTTTCCACAAATTTCACCGTTTCGTGCCGGGACACTTCCTATCATGTTCTAAATGGCGAGACTAAGAAAATAAATCCAAACAACCCTACCGCAAATGTATAGAAGTAGGTTTCTCATTAGGTTCAACATTGGCCAGTGCGCCAGTATGGGCCGTAGACATATATAGACCATTTTTAACTTTGGCTTGTAGCCTATAGCTCGTGGCGTAATAGATAACGTGTCTGCCTCTAGATCGAGGAGACCCGGGTTCGAGTCCCACTAGGACCCTTTCGTTGTAAAGTGTTTATTAATTAATTAAAGTTAATTAATTAATTTATTTATTTATTTATTTATTAAAATTAATTAATTTATTTATTTATTTATTAAAATTAATTTATTTATTTATTTATTTATTTATTTATTTATTCTGTGAAAATACCCATGACATGACTGAAAAGAGCCTCACTCGGCCCCATCGTACCATGCAGCGTATTTCCAGTCTAGGGACTACTTTTTCTCCGCGGAAGCTTTTTCCCGCGACCGCATCACCACCAGGACCGCATCACCGCGGAGGAATACATCCCCTTTTCCACACAATTCAAGATGGCCGCCCACACCGCCTCAAAAATTCAAGATGGCGGCCAAACTCTGGCAGATCGAGTTGTCTCCCTTGCGTTCAAAGTGTACAGATGGCGCCACTAGTTCCTCCTCAAACCCTCCTCATGACGTCACTACATCCGGGTGAAATGAGCCTTTAAATGCTTGCTCCCTACTACTAGTGAGTGAGTCAGTGAGTGAGTGAATCAGACCATCCGAACCCTTTCGTCGGCAAAATAAGGAGAACCGTTGACATTAGAACCTTGATTTTTGGCATGAAGGCGCATTAGGCGACTGTTACCAGCAAGTTCTGAGCTGACCTACTTTTGATGAAAATCACTTGTGATTCTGAATTGGGCTGTGTCCGTCTTAATATAGGCAGGATTTCAACTTGAGGGGCCCAAGAATTCAGTGCGCGTCGCAGTCCTAATGCCTACCCTACTTCGGAGGTCATGTGACGTTATTTTAATTCCAATAGATAGATAAAGCTCAAGAAAACAGGTAATCCTTCAGATATTTACGAACCTTCGAATGAAATACGCAAGAATCAGTCGGATTCGCCAGAAATACACTGTTTTGTCAATGTTTAGATTTTTTTCATGGACGCGACAATCATTGTGGTCGAGACCTGTATTTTAGTGCCAAGGTAGCTTAGTTATGGGTGTTCAATCATAAACACATGACGTTTTATACAGTCGATTAAAAACGGTGACCAGCAAGGCTTTTTGTATTATACTTCGTGGATCAAAAAGTTTGAATTTGTTACTAGATTGCATTTTGAAATTGTATCACGTAATTGTAAAGCCGATACTTATACATGAGCAGTGTGACTAACGTCACAGGACCTACGAAGTAGAGTTGGCATTAGGACTCAACGGGAACTGAACTCTTGGAAATCCCCACCCTCAGTTGAAATCCTGCCTATATTAAGAATCGCCAGTGATTTTCATCAAAAATCACCAGGAATTTTCATCAAACGTAGGTCAGCTCAGAACTTGTTGGTAACAGTCTTCTAATGCGCCTTCATTCCAAAATTAAATAACGATCGCCGATTTAATTTTACAATTTTTTAACTAAAGGAAACAGATTGAATAATAAAGGTTCAGTAGATTTCAAGCTTTACGTGTGAAAATACATTTACATATCTTTAATGGTTTTCAGTGCCCTTGTCCAGGATCAAAACAACTTTTGAATCACATTATTTTCCCAACAATGGAACAAATTTTTATATATAGTACTATAGTAGAAAGGTAGCATTTATGTAGTTTACGGTAATTCAACTCAAGACCAACACCTTCTCTGCACAAGATAATAATGATTCTATGTCATTCTCCTGAGCATAACCGGTACAAAGACGAATAAATAGCGTCTCTACATCACGTTGTTATCTAGATATGAGACAACACATTTTGGGTATCGGCAATCTGATGAATGTACTATTCCGGTTTTCTTGTTTCACATTATATTCTATGGCGGTTGATCGGTGATTTTCTTCATTGATAAACCTTAAACCACCTCAGCTTCGTTGTGTGAATCGGAATTGCATTGCTGTGACACACCAGCACACTCCGTGGCAGTGATTCTGTATCCCCTAATCAAGGAATCAAAATGGATCAAGATTTAAAATGACAAGAGAAATTTAGATATATTTTGTTTACACATGTAATTTTTTGTTCAAATTATATCCAAGTGTGATATATAGTCAATATTCAAGAGGTACAAAAAAACAACCAAAGTATGTCCTCATATTTTCACATCCATGCCAAGAAATACTGCATTGAAAAGGCTCCATTTAGCCTACCCTGTTTTATCGCTCTAATCAGCAAATGGCGGAGTAATATTTCTGCTGTCAAAATTGTATTTCCCTCCAAAGTCTTAACCCTTGAATCCAAGTCACACACTCTCTGATGCAAAGTAATGGTTGTCCTAACTATGCGATTAGGACATTATGAACATGTCTTTGGTCATAGTGTACATATCATAACTCACATCAATGTTTTCTGCTATATTATTTCAATGATATGGTTTAGCAATTTAAGTTATGGAAACAGCGCTGATTGTTTGAGGGTATATGCAGTAGGCCTATGCTGTTGGGGAATTGTGGAATTGTCCCAGATGCACGTTAAGATTAACCTCAGTAATAGGGCCATGTGGCATGTGGATCAATGACAGGGTATTTTTAGCCGTGGGTAATTTGACCTGAATTTGAAGCCTGGTGTGGTCAATGATGAAATGTTTGGATGTTAAATAGGATACACGTTAAAGGCTACAGTTTACATATATATATAACAATATACTGAAGTGTTAATTATAAATCTAATTTTAATCAGAATTATTTCAGATCAGAACTTGCTGGTAACAATGCCCTAATGCACGTTCATGCCAAAAATCAAGGTTCTAATGTCAACGGTTCTGCTTATTTTGCCGACGAAAGGATTCGGATGGACTCACTCACTCATTACCGGACAATTTGCGATCTGTAGCCTACTTCGTAGGAAAAATATCGAGTAAATGGCTTAAGTGTATCAAATCTGTGTTTGCCAGTTCGGGATTTTCTTATATATGACTGGACCAGTCGGTGTCAAGTAGACGGTGGTTAAAGGCTGCAGATGAAGAGAAATTAGAAGATGTATTTACCAAATCTGGCATTACCTGAATATTTTAATTATCCTTCAAATAAGCTAAAATTATGCTGAAATTTAGAACCATTAATCACCATTCACCAGATGGAATCGGCCGGTGGAAGAGTATCTCCAGGGAAGAATGATTCTGTACTTTATGTAAGGCTGAAGTCGGGGATGAATATCATATGATTATGAAGTGCAAAATTCTTCTGTAAAGTATTATTACCATGTATTATTGTATAAGACAAGTGTATTCCTACGAAGTAGGCTACAGATCGCAAATTGTCCGGTAATGAGTCAGTCAGTCCATACGAATCCTTTCGTCGGCAAAATAAGGAGAACCGTTGACATTAGAACCTTGATTTTTGGCATGAACGTGCATTAGGGCATTGTTACCAGCAAGTTCTGAGCTGATCGAATTCTGAAGAAAATTTGATTTATAATTATTTTTTTATTATTTATTGATGACTCGAGTGCACTGTCATGTCCATCAGGAACCCTTGGCTGTATTCTTCTCTGTGACTTTTAAGCGCCTGGGACTAACTTCGGCCGCCCAGCACTAAAGCAAAAAACAAAATGATGCGCCCAGCTCTCGAAAATATCAGTAACTTTAATGGTACTTGCCAAAATATGTCAGCATTATACGTTTCCAGGTAGCTCCGCCATGTTTTCCCTAATAGTCCACGCCACGCTTCCCGAACATCTGCCGTAAATTGTTGGAAATATTCGGGAACCCTCGTGATCATGCTGGTCGCTGTTAGCCGGTGGTATTGCGGAAGGCTACCGAAATCCCAGAATCTCGCGTCAGGCGAGCTGTATATGCCACGATGCATGAAGGAAGCAAATCATTTGATCGGAGAATGGAGGTTGTTATTTCGTCTGCTGCGAAGTTTTACCGAGCCACGAATATCACTTGACATGTATTTTATAAATCAATGTCATGAAGCGCCAAGCAACTTTGAAAAACTTCTTCTCACAGAAGCGTCAGAGGTCCAATGAAGGTAAATCTTTTGTTGGCTTTCGGTGGTCGTTCATGCCAAGAAAACTGTGGTCCGTTTTGCCCCAGCGTTTTATCGCATTTAATGAATATCAGTTACCACAACCGAGTCCTGTCCGGCTAAAAATACCCTGTCATTGATCCACATTCCACCATGCAACATGGCCCTATTACTGAGGTTAATCTTAACGTGCTTCTGGGACAACTCCACAGCTCTGAAAATGATTCTTGTCCGAGAGCATAGGCCTACTGCATATACCCTCAAACAATCAGCGCTGTTCCCATAACTTAAATTTTTAAACCATATCATTGAAATAATATAGCAGAAAACATTGCTGTAAGTTACGATATGTACACTATGACCAAAGACATGTTCATACTGTGCTAATCAGATAGTTAGGACAAACATGCATCAGAGAGTGTGTGACTTGGGTTCAAGGGTTAAGATTTTTGAGGGAAATATAATTTTGACAGCAGAAATATGACCCCGCCATGTGCTGATTAGAGCGCTAAAACAGGGTAGGCTAAATGGATCCTTTTCAATGCAGTATTTCATGGCATGTGTTGTTGTTCTAAAACATCAGCTTCCAAAAAATATTTTAATTATATCTATATTAAAAGCACACATGCATGTGTGCGCTCGCTCGTACGTCGTAATCAGTCTATTAGATCTACATGTACTATGAGATATCTATAATATGGCTAGTTTAACAGTAGGCCTACACTTGAATCCAGTATTAAACTGGAGATTCCTGAGTAATCTATTTTTAGCCTAACTTACATTGTAATGTTGACACACATTCCGATACCACACACATTCCAATGGTATCCGTTTTCACTCATTTGCTGGTCTTGGAATTTCGTTGAGATGGAAGGCATATTACACTGCACGTTTTATATATCCAGCCTATACAACATTGCATCATTTCTTCAGTTCAGTCATTAGTTAAAAAATGTTCTACCTCAAAAAGAAATAAAAAATGGCTGGATTTTATGAGAGAAATTACTAAATTTAAACACAACAATGACCCTATTATATGTTATTACTGAAGAAATCGATAATAAAATCATCGTTGTGTTTTAAATTCAGTAACCTATAACCAGTTGTTTATTTTGTTCGTGTGTGCTTTATTGTTCATTGATTATTATTATGTACTCTCTTCAGATGAGGTACCTTGAAGTTGAATGCCAAATAAATATATCCATGGAGAATGGCTCTCTAGTGATGCCTGATTTGATTCTTGCATTCTAACAAATCTTTGATCTTCACCTTTCTCACTTCAAATTTGTGTTTCTTATCCAGTTTCCTGTCTTATTTAGGACTACAAACATTTACTTCTCAACTGCTCTGACAGAGCATCATTCCCTACGCTAATGCCGAGAGGGGGGGGGGGGGGTTCCCCGCTCTCTCGGACTCTCCCCCCAACACTTCGTGCTGTACTGCTGGGCTGATCATTCTCCAGGGTAATAGAAACTGAGGGCGATAATAGTTGCTACGCTAATGACTCACCAGCGGTGACATCTGGAAAAGTTAATAGTTCCCACTGTCAATTAGAGACGCTATATAAATTCTCTCATGGTAGCACACAGGGCCTCCAAGTCATCTCTCGAGTACACACTTAAATTATCTCAAACCCTATTTCGTAGGTCCAGTGACGTTAGTCACACTGCCATGTATAAGATGGTACTTTCATTTCAGTCACAAAGAAACAAAGATCATAAGATGTTTAAGTAAACTTGTAGTTTAAGTAGTTCAAAATAATTTACATCGCCCGAGAATATCAACTTCAGTATATATTCCTACGAAGTCAGTGAGTGAATCAGACCATCCGAACCCTTTCGTCGGCAAAATGAGGAGAACCGTTGACATTAGAACCTTGATTTTTAGCATGAAGGTGCATTAGGCGACTGTTACCAGCAAGTTCTGAGCTGACCTACTTTTGCTGAAAATTTCTGGTGATTTTTGATGAAAATCACTTGTGATTCTGAGTTGGGCTTTATCTACCTATTGGAATTAAAATGGTGTACCATTTAGGATGAACTATTAATAATCTATGCAAATTAATCATGGGCATGTTAAATCGAATATAAAGCAATTGTTTCTCATAAGAACATGAGCAATGTGACTAACGTCACATGACCTACGAATTAGGGTAGGCATTAAGACTGTGACGCGCACTGAATTCTTGGGCCCCTCAAGTTGAAATCCTGCCTATATTAAGATGGGCACAGCCCAATTCAGAATCACAAGTGATTTTCATCAAAAATCACCAGAAATTTTCAGCAAAAGTAGGTCAGCTCAGAACTTGCTGGTAACAGTCGCCTTTCGTCGGCAAAATAAGGAGAACCATTGACATTAGAACCTTGATTTTTGGCATGAACGTGCATTAGGGCATTGTTACCAGCAAGTTCTGAGCTGACCGAATTCTGATGAAAATTTGATTTATAATTATTTTTTTTTTATTATTTATTGTTAGCTCAGCGAGTGCACTGTCATGCCCATTTGGGAATCCTTGACTGCATGTTTCACTGTATATATAACACAGTACAAAACGTGATGGGATAATGAAATAGGAAATGCTAATTTTCCATCATTTGTTAGTGCATTTATCTACACTGCTATTACCAACTTGCCATTCTTAATACACACAATTCAGTATATTGTTATAGATATATGTAAACTGTGGCCTTTAACGTGTATCCTATTTCACATCCAAACATTTCATCACAGACCAAATCAGGCTTCAAATTTAGGTCAAATTGCCACTGGTGGTAAAATATCATACATCAACCATTTAAGTCAGCCTGGTGCAATAACCCAGCAGAACAAAGAAAGATGTGATATCATCCTTCAGATTAGCCTGTGAGCAACAATGATAAAAGTTTATTGAGGGTGAAACAAAGCCATCCTGCAAGCCACCCAAGGAATTTATCAGCTTGTGTTGGGACATTTTGTTGGTATCATGTAAGTTGTTTAGTAGTTTACTCATTCAAATCTCCATACCATATTTTCTGTTATTCAACAGACAAATTTCTTTACTGGTTTTAATTGTTTAAGTTTTACTGGGTTTCAACTTCTACAGATAGTAACATAGTACTGATACGGTAGAAATGGGAAGCGTGAATTTAATTATTCCATGTTGAGTACAATTTGTTCACATGAATGGTGGAATGTCTGGATTCGCAAATGAAAGTGTGTTATACATGTACATATCTCAAGCATGTCAGGTTTGAGGAACAAACATGGTTGCAATTAAGATATAATCAAATAAATTTCGTGACAATTATTGAATCTAAGTAGGCCCCTACCTAACAAAATTAGCTTAATAAAAAAGGCCTTCCTGGCGTAAATTGTTTTCTTTTGAGAGAGAATGGTATTTTCTGAGTTAAGAGTTTCCTGTATAGAGATAGGTTGTTCAAGGAGGCTTTGTGTTTGCCGCTGTTGTGTGCATCAAGTGTATGGAAACATGATATATGCACCCAGAGCCCTGATCTACAGCTGTATAAAACTCAACATCTGGCATTGACGGCATGTTTAAAGGGTCTTAATTTATTTTCTTTGGATAGAATTTAACTAGATAAAGTAACTTTGATCATGATGTGAAAATATGAGCACATACTTTGATTTTTTTTTGTACCTGTTGAATATTGACTATATATCACACTGGGATATAATTTAAACAAAAAATTACATGTGTAAACAAAATATGTCTAAATTTTTCTTGTCATTTCAAATCTTGATCCGTTTTGATTGCTTGATTAGCGGATACAGAATCACTGCCACGGAGTGTGTTGGTGTGTCACAGCAATGTAATTCCGATTCACACAACGAATCTGAGGTGGTTTAATGTTTATCAATGAAGAAAATCACCGATCAACCGTTATAGAATATAATGTGAAACAAGAAAACCGGAATAGTACATTCATCAGATTGCCGATACCCAAAATGTGTTGTCTCATATATCTAGATAACAACGTGATGTAGAGACGCTATTTATTCGTCTTTGTACCGGTTATGCTCAGGAGAATGACATAGAATCATTATTATCTTGTGCAGAGAAGGTGTTGGTCTTGAGTTGAATTACCGTAAACTACATAACTGCTACCTTTCTACTATAGTACTATATATAACAATTTGTTGTATTGTTGGGAAAATAATGCGATTCAAAAAGTTGTCTTGATCCTGGACAAGGGCACTGAAAACCATTAAAGAGATGTAAATGTATTTTCACACGTAAAGCTTGAAATCTACTGAACTTTTTATTATTCAATCTGTTTCCTTTTTATTATTCAAAATTGTAAAATTAAATCGGCGATCGTTATTTATTTTTGGAATGAAGGCGCATTAGGAGACTGTTACCAACAAGTTCTGAGCTGACCTGCTTTTGATGAAAATTTCTGGTGATTTTTATGAAAATCACTGGCGATTCTGACTTGGGCGGTGCCCATCTTAATTTAGGCAGGATTTCAACTGGGGGTGGAGATTTCCAAGAGTTCAGTTCGCGTTCGAGTCCTAATGCCTACTCTACTTCGTAGGTCCTCATCTTATAAAAGACAGTGAGTATTCCTATTACCCAGATAATGCCGGTGTCATGCCAGTCCAGAGCTAGACAAAGATCTATGATGTGTTTCTATATTTAATTTGCAATTTTCCACTGCTCTTCACAGCCAGACAAATGTGATACTTATCACCCTAAGATGGTGATGACATGCAGCATCACCCCGAAAAGATGATCAGTTAGAGCCATCACCCTTTTCCACCATCATCTTAAAAAGGGGGATGGTTATCACCTTGAAGGGGTGATGGCTATCACCATAAAAGGGTGAAAGGGTGATCAGCAATGAGTGCAAATTTTAGGTCATCATCCTAAAACGATGACGATCATCACCCAAAAACGGTGACGACATTGACCATCACCCTTTCTCATCACCTTTAACGAGTGATGACCAGGCATCATCACCATAAAAAGGTAATGGATCATCACCCTTTTTCTGGCTCTGTTGACTAGCCCCTTGTTAGCGTCCTAGATAGGGGTTTTCTGATGCTGGATCACTTAGAGGGTTTCTATTTTGATAGTCTAGATTAGATGCTATTTTCGACCTAGGGAAGCTAAGTAAGGGGCCCCTGTTTGGCAGATAATGTAGCGGTGAGGGCTAAAAAATAGACAGAGGGTTGCCAGCATTTAATCGGTAATTTGAAAGCTTTTACTTTAGGGTGGAGCGTGGCTCACAAATCTCCTTTTCCTATCTACTCATGTGTTGTTCGGAAGTTGACAGTATCAGAATGATGCCAATTTATTTGACAAGTCTCTCGGATAATATTCAAAATGTGATATTTATCTTTAAGACAGATCAGTCCGTAGAAATAAATTTCCGTTGAATTTTGTAGCGGGAGCTACATTCCTGGTCGTATCAGGAGGTCTAGATGACCTTTGGTTAGATCACAGCTCTATATTCAACCAGCTTCCTCGCCCATAACTTCCTCTCTGTAATTGATTGCAGCGTCTCGAGCGAGGATATCTAAAATTTTAACACAAACACTTATTAATTTAATTATTATCATTTGTCTTGCCTTGGTGTTTCATCCTCGTAGTCACGTTTCCCATTTCACAGTAGCTAATGATAATAGCTTTGTGAACCTTAGATACCTCAATACATATATTAACCAATTGAGTGTGTACAACCACACGCGACTGCTTCGCCTGTTCGCCGATTCCCATTTCGTTATTTGGAATAAAAAAAATATAATTTAAACCACAAATTCACTCGCCAGCATCGTGTGGGTCGTCAAAGTGACGTCATGAAGATTGAAGGAAAGATACCAACGATAGAAACAAAGACTACAATATGGTTAATGTATACGGTGCCATTTTTGGTAGCAGCACACACCAACACCCTCAAATGAACCTCGATGAATACAAATTATGCAGCAATGTTGGCCGACTATAATTGAGAACACTTACACAAATTCCCTTCACCTACCAATTTCTTTTTATTATCATAACCCCTTCCTTTTATTGGAAAACACTATATTATTATATCCTCTCTGGGTTCAGGGGAAGGGGCGGACTATATTGCATGAGCAATGCTTTTGCAATTTTGATATTGTGAATTGCCATTTACGAGTAATAATATGCCAGAAATGTCTGCATATGTGGTGTACATTTATCGCCTGTAGCAAGTACCAAACTTGATTTTTCACAGATATACAATGTAGATAGTGTTTGAAGTCCAACTTCTGGCGTTAATGGTCAGAAATAGCTGTAGTTTGAAGAATCGTTGGCACTTATCTGTATAAGATCTGTAAAATCTGTATTTTATACTATCTGTAAAATCTGTACTTTATACTTTCAACCCAAATTCCGCTTCCGTTTATTCCTTATGGACGTGTGCATGATCAGGCGTGCACAATAGAAGCGTGATTGAGATGTACATTCGGAATTGACAGTAACGACTTGAACTTTTACTTAACAAGACTTGTCTTGATAACCATTCCGTGTTCACCTTCCGGTATCTAATATGTTTCCATACATATCTGGATGCTTTTATACTTGCAGAAAAATGTAGTCCCCAGAATGGACAATGGCTGTTGTGAAGCTGGGATTTTGTGTTTATTTATAGTGTGTGTGTATGTTCATTTTATATCGTGGACATATCATTTCGAAGATTTTATCTAGAGTTATAGTACTATTTATCTAGAGTTATAGTGCTATTATCTAGAGTCATAGTGCTATTATCTAGAGTTATAGCGCTATTTTATCTAGAGTTATAGTGCTATTTTATCTAGAGTTATAGTGCTATTATCTAGTTATAGTGCTATTATGTAGTTATAGCGCTATTATCTAGAGTTATAGCGCTATTATCTAGAGTTATAGCGCTATTTTATCTAGAGTTATAGCGCTATTATCTAGAGTTATAGTGCTATTATCTAGAGTTATAGCGCTATTATCTGGAGTTATAGTGCTATTTTATCTAGAGTTATAGTGCTATTATCTAGAGTTATAGTGCTATTATCTAGAGTTATAGCGCTATTATCTAGAGTTATAGCGCTATTTTATCTAGAGTTATAGCGCTATTATCTAGAGTTATAGTGCTATTATCTAGAGTTTTAGCGCTATTACCTAGAGTAGCGCTATTATCTAGAGTTATAGTGCTATTTTATCTAGAGTTATAGTGCTATTATCTAGAGTTATAGTGCTATTATCTAGAGTTATAGCGCTATTATCTAGAGTTATAGCGCTATTTTATCTAGAGTTATAGCGCTATTATCTAGAATTATAGTGCTATTATCTAGAGTTTTAGCGCTATTACCTAGAGTTATAGCGCTATTATCTAGAGTTATAGTGCTATTTTATCTAGAGTTATAGCGCTATTATCTAGTTATAGTGCTATTTTATCTAGAGTTATAGTGCTATTATCTAGAGTTATAGTGCTATTTTATCTAGAGTTATAGTGCTATTATCTAGAGTTATAGCGCTATTATCTAGTTATAGTGCTATTTTATCTAGAGTTATAGTGCTATTATCTAGAGTTATAGTGCTATTTTATCTAGAGTTATAGCGCTATTATCTAGAGTTATAGTGCTATTATCTAGAGTTATAGCGCTATTATCTGGAGTTATAGTGCTATTTTATCTAGAGTTATAGTGCTATTATCTAGAGTTATAGCGCTATTATCTAGAGTTATAGTGCTATTTTATCTAGAGTTATAGCGCTATTGCCAAGTTGCTAAGATACCATGCACTAACAAACAGACCAACTAACTCCAACATAATATTTCAAAACCAATTTCCGCGGATTTATCCTCTTCATGCGGAGTCCGGAAATTGAAAAAGGATCGTTCACACCATCCATGGTAAATATAATATGGGAAGTAAATATAAGACAGCCTAACAGGAACGCCAGTTGCCATAACGACAGTATAAATGTATAACCAAAGACGTGTTTTGCTCCATCTTTGTATATATAATACAGTATAGATGGCTAGGTATAATACAGTACGGTACACCTTTTCTCTATGTAAAGTACGTAACAAAATGACCACTTCGACTTTTTCGTTACTGAAAACAATGCCAATTTACAACAGATGTGACAAAAAGCTTTGATTTTGCACTCAGAGTTAGCGCGAGAATGCGAAATTTGTGACATAGCCCGCCAATGAGCACATATACATATAAAATGATTTTTGAGTGAGAAAGAATAAATTGGTCGTCAACGGGATTCGAACCCACGATCCCGGCTAAACGCGCCGATGCTCTACCCACTGAGCTATGACGGCCCATAGTGGATTATCCTTGTGATGACCAAACTTCTCCCTCTGTGTTGCATTGTGCGCAACTGACTTTATAATGAAGAAATTTCTTTATTCACTCAATTTCTTTGAGGTAAAAACTGAGTTAAAATGTTTCATATACTTGAATGAGAAGACGAAAATCTTTAAAAAATATATTGAGCACAATATTAGTGTTATACGTTTTATTGAGTGACCATGCATTGTAACAATCAGAATGTGTTAGATTAATTTTCTGCCAATTAGGAAATCCTTTCTGTCGACTCCCCGTTAAACCACTTAGGAGAATTGTCCTTGAAGTTCGCTGGACTGTTCTCACCACAAACAAGAACTGTGGTCTGGAAGGAACGAGGGCGATTTGGGTCTGAAATTGGATGGGCTGTCGTGGAAACGAAACGGATGACGTAACCACAGCGACGACGATCTGATCGGTTAGATCCACTACCATGGACAATATGACCGTGATGAAGGGACATCTGACCGGCTTTCAGTGGGCTTGGTACCGCCTTTGTGGCATCGTATAGATGGGCGGGAATTTCTTGATTGGAGCTGAGGAGGTTACCGTCCTTCTCTGCCTGACGATGTTCTAAGATCCCACTGGTATGTGTACCTATATGGAAAATGAAAACGAAAAAAAGTAAAACTGTGTTTATGACACGCTTGAAGAAAACATACATCAAAGATATCCTGTTCGATTGACATATTAATACATGAGACAATGCTGTCTGCAATCAAAACCAATGTTCTCAAATTGTTATGACTGCTTACCAGATACATATATCAATGGGATATTTCCCGCTCAATTTTCTGTCTGAGTCACTGAGCCACTTGAGAAGTATGTATGAATAAACAAAGCAAATGTTAAAATATCAGATAATTTTGTGAAATGGTGTATAAGCCAGGGCGCAAAGTTGATCTGCGGTATCTTGTCTCCACTACTCCATAAACATTGTTGTGCGCGCGCTGTGACTTAAAATGCGTTATCGCCATAACCGCAACAAATTACATGTAATATGCAATCAAGTATGCCCATGTTCACATGTTGCTAATACGATCATATATAGGGGCTTACATTTGTTTTAACGTGAACATCCACCAATCATACTATAGAGCTTCAATGCCGTACTGTTTGAAGACGGGTCATTTTACATTGGCTGGGACCAATCACAGATCTCTATGACGCGCTTAAACTGTAATACTATACAAACATGTATCGAGGCACCAACTGTGCACCAACTACACTGGAATACATACGAATGAATAAGGCCAGAGCTCCATTCAGAACATTACAATATCCATGAGATGGCATCACTATATATATGTATATCACCTTCAGCCGGAGTCCCAAAGATCCTACTAGCGAAATGTAAAATGAGAACCATTGATAATTTATTGAGATTGGTCTAACCTGGCTATTAATTACAGTAAGAGCGGTTGTAACGTAAGTTCATATACAACCGCGGTGCTGGTACATTTTCAAGTATGATAATTTTGGTTTTGCTGTAGCGGATTGGATATTTGTGTCTTTTATTTCCCCGAGGCCTCTCCAAGAATAGTATAGAAATGTGAGTCCAGTGTTGGGCCAGGCATGGATGGATGTACTTGGGCACTCCATCGCACCGCGATGGGCACAGGTCGTGCGAACACGCCGTGCAACCCGTTTCCCCCAACCCGCCCTACACATGATCTCTCTTAACAGTGTCACATAGACACTGTTTAATCCCCACATTCTTATTAAACAATATACCTTCTCTTACTTCCCATAACTACAGAAGTATCACATAATATTTTCATCTGTCAAGCCCCCCCCCATTCTCTCTTCTCGGACCGATTCTTTTTGGCAACTTTGATTAATTATCACCATGGACACTCATAATTAAATCTCCCAATAGCCATTCATCCTCCCCATTCACTCAACATTTAATATATCATCCATCGAATTTCTCTCCAACCCACTTTCCTTAATAATTGTTTCTGCCCCTCAACACCCTAGTAATCCTCATCCTTGTGTCCTAAATTTTCAAGTATCCTATTGTTCCCCGTCCCCGTCATTTTGCCTATTTCCTGCAGGCATAATATAAGATATATCAACCATTCAGTCAGGCTGTTCCAGTAGGCTCCTTTTCTCACTACTCTCTATTACCTATCGCCACATTAGCAACAACGCTCAATAAAAAATAAATTCTGTTCATGCAGTTATGGTATGGGGATATTTGAATGGGCAATTAAATGAAATTGTCAAAATAGGAACTTATCAGGGTGTAAACTGCAAATGCATAGCAATCGGTTTGACACCCGATGAAAGAGAGCATTTGTAGAAATGGTATTTAACAGGTTACAAAGTGGAGGTAAAATGGTCGTTAGAAAGTGGAGGTAAAATGGTCGTTAGAAAGTGGAGGTAAAGTGGTCGTTAGAAAGTGGAGGTAAAATGGTCGTTTTTGCTCTGAAAGTGCGCATAGTTTAATTATTATAGAGAATAAAACATGTTGTCTATTATTATGCAAATTAGATAGATTTAATATTAGATTTCGGATTTAATATCATCCGATGTGGATATATATGTTCATGGTCGCATATGGCGGATGCCTATAGTAGTTCCATATATTCTTGAATTTATTGGACAAAAACGACCTTTTTTATCTCCATTTCAGAGAGGTGGTTCTCGCATACCAGACAGATGATTAGGAGTGTAATAAAGTTGAGTAATATTGCTAATGACATACCTGGGATGACGAACATGCAGCCATTATCCTCATCAGCATCGTCCACAGCTAGCCAGACACTGACGACGTCACCCTCTACTCCCCAATATCTACGAATTTAATGAAGAATGGTCAGATAATAATCCATGGAATCCTGTCGACAAGTGTCTGAACATATTACGATTGATATAGTTTCTGTTAGAATATACAGGGTTTCTTCCCTGATTGGTTATATATTCCTTGAGCGAGAGCCAACTACAGCTGTCAACGAAAGTATGTACGAGACTGCTGTCTGCCATCGTTCTCCTCAGATATTTGCCTTCTCCTCAATCATTAACTGTTTGTCCGCACTATACAGAACAGCAGTCTCTGATTGAAATTGTAGTTTAAGGGCCGCTTCCCATTCGGATTTCGCGGCCCATCAATTCAATGTTTTATTTGAATTTCGCGGTACATTTCTTTGTTTTTTGAATATCTTTTCCAGCGCTAAATATATAAATAAATACATGAATAAATAAATAATAAATAACAATGAGAGATTAGTAGGAGATATAAATAGAAGTAAATAAGAATCGCTATGTACAAGTTCGTAAGTCTCTTTCTGGTTTTTGGTTAAGTTATACTGGTAAATATGAGTTCACTGTAATCGCGTAACAGCAGTTTCATACCGTTTAAGCTTCTATATATTGGTACTGAACAAATAAAATAAAATAAAAATCAACCAATCACAAACGATCTCACACTTTTAACCAATAATATCACCGTCTGATTGAAACAAGAATAGTATCAATAAAGCTCGTAGATTATCCCTAGATGACGTAGCCCATGGTGTCATTTAGACTCTTCTTGTTCTCTGCACGTGACCACAAACCACCACAAACACCACAACAAACCGCCACAAACACCACCACAAACCACCACAAACCCTGATTGGGTGGAGTAGGGGTACTTCATCATCATTTATTTCACTCCAACCACACAAGCTGGTACGAGAGGTACAAACATGTAGACATTTTGTCTACTGAATGTCCGATATAATAGATATTGAATTGTTTCTCTCATAGCAATAAATGATTCACTTACCGAACGTCCTGGTGCCAAGCCACGAAAGCTTTCTCTCCGTTATTCGGGGGTACGTCCGTCTCTGGGTACTTGCAGATGAATCGTGAGTCGAGAAGGATCAAGTTTGGACCGAGTATCTCTTTGATGGGGTTAAGCATGCGGGGATGGCTGGCTAACTTTAATACCCAGGGGTACTTCACATGGACGTTATGTAGGGAATACTGAGCATTGGCTTTACCTACAAAATAAATTAAATACATCTCGTCATTTACGGAATATATAAAAGACCTCACATAGACTTACTACCGGTACACAATAGTTAATTATATGGCAGTAGGAATCACCTCAACAGCGACCCTTATCAATAATTAATCTTAGGACTTGAAGCAACATATCCGGTAGTTATATGTTAACAGTTACTAAGGGAGCTATCCAGTCATAATCACGTCTTATCACATTGACTTTCCGTTACTCTTATTGACATCCTGTCGGAGTCGTATGAATGAATGGGCCCTATATACAGATTGTGACTTCTCATTGTCCGCCACAAATATTCTGTGGCGTGAGGTAAAATTTCGGTCTGAATCCCATTGTGTTGAGCAATAAATACAGAAGGAAACCAACTTCCTTCGAACTTCTGTGTACCATGTAGTTGGCTATGAATGATAGTATCTCCAGTAGATAAGGGATATGTTACATGGTTATCGATGATATGTTACATGGTTATATCAATGATATGTTACATGGTTATATCAATGATATGTTACATGGTTATCAATGATATGTTACATGGTTATATCAATGATATGTTACATGGTTATCAATGATATGTTACATGGTTATCAATGATATGTTACATGGTTATCAATGATATGTTACATGGTTATATCAATGATATGTTACATGGTTATCAATGATATGTTACATGGTTATCGATGATATGTTACATGGTTATCAATGATATTCCTACGAAGTAGGCTACAGATCGCAAATTGTCCGGTAATGAGTGAGTGAGTCAGTCCATCCGAATCCTTTCGTCGGCAAAATAAGGAGAACCGTTAACATTAGAACCTTGATTTTTGGCATGAACGTGCATTAGGGCATTGTTACCAGCAAGTTCTGAGCTGATCGAATTCTGATGAAAATTTAATTTATAATTATTTTTTTATTATTTATTGATGACTCGAGTGCACTGTCATGCCCATCGGGAACCCTTGATTGTACGCTTCACTGTGACTTTTAAGCGCCTGGGACTAACTTCGGCCGCCCAGCACTAAAGCAAAAAAAAAAAAGCACTCGAAAATATCAGTAACTTTAATGGTACTTGCCAAAATATGTCGGCATTATACGTTTCCAGGTAGCTCCGCCATGTTTTCCCTAATAGTCCACGCCACGCTTCCCGAGCTGTATATGCCACGATGCATGAAGGAAGCAAATCATTTTATCGGAGAATGGAGGTTGTTATTTCGTCTGCTGCGAAGTTTTACCGAGCCACGAGTATCACTTTACATGTACATGTATTTTATAAATCATTGTCAGAAGCGCCAAGCAACTTTGAAAAACTTCTTCTCACAGAAGCGCCAGGGTATTTGTTGGCTTTCGGTGGTCGTTGTTGTTGTTCTAAGACGTCAGCTTCCAAAATACATTTTAATTATATCTATAAAAAAGCACACATGCATGTGTGCGCTCGCTCGTACGTCGTAATCAGTCTATTAGATCTACATGTACTATGAGATATCTATAATATGGCTAGTTGAACAGTACACTTGAATCTAGTATTAAACTGGAGATTCTGGAGTAATATATTTTTAGCCTCACTGTAATGTTGACACACATGCCGAGAAAACAGGGCTTGGATTCAAGACAGACCCCTAATCACATGTGGTGGTATCCATTTACAGAGCGCGTGGCGGTGGTATAAAAATACACCATATTAAGGCGACCCTATTCCGATACCCTGGCCTGAGCCAGAAACACATGGCCCTATCAAGCTGAACTTTTAAGGTCAAATCTTCAGATTCTAAAACATAGGCCTACAATTTAGTAATAGTTAAATAACCTTCAACCACTCTTCCTGCTTTCTTATTCCGATCATGTGAGGCTGGACTATTTTCAATGTGATCATCGGGGCATGTGTGGATTTTGTCACATTTGCGAATCACAGAACAACAATATGCGATTTGATATTTAGAAGACGGAGTAATATCTGTACCTATTACGATATTACTCCCATTACAAAATGAGATTAACAAAAATTAGAACACAGATTTTATAATTACCTATCATTGGGTATTAGTGAAAAGGAATACGGTAAGGACAAGTATGTTAAAATAAAAATGTGAGGCTCTGTTTTGTAATATTAATTTTAGCTTACGGAACTCGAACATGAAGTTAACGTAGCATAGAAAATAATATTAGCATCATCCTTGAAATAGTACAAATGTGTTCGAACACACACCCTATATGTATCCTATCACTGCAGCATTTTGCCGTTATAATATAACCATCATATATGTTGCTGGTATTACCGTTAGTATTAGCACAACTGTGCTCCTTTATATGTTGCTTGTATGTTGGATTTATCTAAAGTTGTGCAATAATGATTGTTTGACTGATTGATTATAGTATGAGATGGACAGCATTTCTTCCACTCTGCATATAGGCCTACGGGGGGGGGGGGGGCAGAAACGTTATTGTACCGTACTAAAAGTACACACTCCTCCCCACCCGTCATGCACACTTCTGGTATTTTTATATATATAACAGTAATTTGCACACTTATTGGCTTCAGTCTTTCATTCTTGATCTTCACATTTTCATCATCATCTTCCCACCCATATCGTTGAGGTGGTCTTCGCTCGCTTCGTGTAGGCCGCATGGTTTAATATTGAAAGACTACAAAACCGTTACGAAAAGGATCTCCAAAGCAAAGTTAATCAGATTGTCTTCGGATGTTAAATTACAAAATACATGTGTAGGCCCAGTTAGGACGCAAATACTCCGCTGACGGTGATGCAGGCCTACAGCACATGTTAGAATTGTTGGTCCAGTTTTTCTGAGCGAGGGTGCCACTGGATATTTGATCCGAGGCAGTTTTGTATCAAAACAGCTGTGAGGGCTAAATTTAGGGAGACGGGCTTCCGAGTCACCACGTTTATTGAAATATAATTCGGGTAGCTGCTGATAAGCGTGGCCGGCCAAACCAAGCCCCAGCCCTATAGGTTTTCTCGGCATGATTCCGATGGTATCCGTTTTCACTCATTTGCTGGTCTTGGAATTCCGTTGAAGGCATATTATACTGCACGTTTTATATATCCAGCCTATACAACATTGCATAATTTCTTCAGTTCAGTCATTAGTTAATAAATGTTCTACCTCAAAAAGAAATAAAAAATTATTGGATTTTATGAGAGAAATTACTAAATTTAAACACAACAATGACCCTATTATCTGTTATTACTGAAGAGATCAATAATAAGATCATCGTTGTGTTTTAAATTCAGTAACCTATAACCAGTTGTTTATTTTTTTCGTGTGTGCTTTATTGTTCATTGATTATTACTATGTACTCTCTTCAGATGAGGTACCTTGAAGTTGAATGCCAAAAAAATATATCCATGGAGAATGGCTCTCTTTTGATTCTTGCATTCTAACAAATCTCTGATCTTGACCGTTCTCACTTCAAATTTGTGTTTCTTTTCCAGTTTCCGGTCTTATTTTGGGACTTGAAACATTTACTTCTCAACTGCTCTGACAGAGCACCATTCCCTACGCTAATTTGAAAAAAATCTCCTAATGCCGAGAAGAGGGGGGGGGGGAGGGGGTGCCCCGCTCTCTCGGACTCTCCTCCCAACACCTCGTGCTGTACTGCTGGGCTGATCAGTGCCCATGGTAATAGAAACTGAGGGCGATAATAGTTGCTATGCTAACGACTCACCAGCGATGACATCTGGAAAAGTTAATAGTTCCCACTGTCAATTTAGAGATGCTATATAAATTCTCTCATGGTAGCACACAGGGCCCCCAAGTCATCTCTCGAGTACACACTTAAATTATATCAAACCCTATTTCGTAGGTCCTGTGACGTTAGTCACACTGCCATGTCATCACATCTCATACAAATTCTTCAATACTGTTCGAAATCATTTTTGAGATATTTCCCATCAGCGAAAATCGAACCCACAGCGGCTAAATTACTCTTTCTCTCAGAAATTATTTCCACATACATATATATGTATATATAGCCTTACATATGAATAAATATATTATTGCTATTAAAATGTCCATAAAATGGACGAAACCGGTTTAGCAGTGCAATATACAGTTTAGCTCAAAACTCTACATTTTGTGTAGTTTTATGGGATGTTCCTGTCTTTATAATCCAGTGCGTGATTTCTCCATGGTTATCAATGAGCGGTGTGAATCTGTGACGACGTTATCTAACAATATCAAATAGGGACACAGGAGAATTAGTTACCCATTGATATACAGTCATGTTACGTTAAGGATAGGTATATGGATATATACTCACCAATTTCATTTTCAAAGGTTTTGAACTTCTCTTTAAGTTCGGCCGTCTCATCCTTATCCAGAACGTCAATATTATCTACATAACCGTTCACCTTAAAGAACTGGGCAAGGTCGCACACTTTATCATCATTCATCATGAATTTACTCTCCGGACTCTGCTTTATAAGAGAAAGTGAAAGTGTTCTAGTATACTGAGGCTGGCTTATGTCTACTCTGCTCCAAACCAGCGCCTTATATACTTCACGAAATCAATGGAATATCCGTTTAACCCGGGAAGTAACCCGAATTAAATGGCACGTCTGCCACGAATATCCGCCTGACCGGTGGGAGTTTCGATAAATAATTTGTTCTTGATCCAAGTTAATACAACGACTCATTTGTTCTAAAGAGCCGAAGAATGATTGACAGTTATGTGTCCGGAACATGGATGAATAAAATGTCTAATATAGTATCTAAAAAAGTAAACGAAAGTTTTAACAGGTCAGTTTTTTTGATAAGCCACACACAAATCCGCGTTCAACTAAAAGGCAACAGGAAAGACATGTGAAATAGCAATCCGCATATATGCCTCTCTACAGAATTATTGGATCGTCTGTAGTTATAGCGATGAATCGCTTTAATTACTGTATGTTTGAATAAATCACGAGCAATTACGTATATGTTTGATCAAATTCAGCATCAAACAGTTTAACACACAGACCGGTGTTGTAATGATCATGGTTTATCCCCTTTATTCCCCTAACGTTATTTGTTATCACGTGTGATTATGATATCATAGACTATAATACAACTGAAATAAGAACTAAACAACAATGCTTACATGAAGTAGGTTTTTCCAAGCCGATATTCCGACGAACGTGTCGAGCTCAATAACATTAGTAAAGTTTATTTTTATCGTTCTATTTTTAAAGACGTT